>VYZR01037747.1:5121-19468 GCA_013400675.1 Oxylabes madagascariensis | reverse complement strand
CCTGCACAAATTATAGTTCTTGCCTAATGTCTTGCTTGTTTAGTGGTGTTGGGTAAATAGGCTGCGTTTACAGGAATACTTACAGGTTAGAGACGTGACTGTCACTCTGTTTTAAAATAAATGGTTGAAAATATACCTCCAACGCTCTGTTCAGGGAATACGGTGTCTCTAATTAGCAGAGTAAGGAAATGACACATCTGCTGTATCCTAGGGACACGATGCACGCATGGGCCTGAGTAGGAAAGAAAGGAAAATACCTTCTTAATTAAGCTTTAGTTTACTTTTCCTAGTTCATCTTTCTTTGCTCAGTTGTTTATAGTAGGTGACAGCAACAGTGGGAGATGAAATAATTAAATGAGATTTTTTTTTAATCCTCGTTCTCTGTGTGAAAAGTGGCTGCAGTCTATGAAGCACCCTGATGGTTTGCATACTCTGCTGTTCTTTCAATATTCTCAAGTCTCCCATGTTCCTCCTTCAGCAGAAGCACGAGATAAATAGTCTTGCTAATTGGTTGATTCAGTTTCTAGTAACATCATCCTTACCAAATTCCTTGTTAAGTGAGTGGGAAAGAAATAAAGACTGCAAAACTCTTTCAATTTTCTTTGTCTGGGTGAGGATCAAATATTCATGGAGAAAATGAAACACTTTCACGAGACTTAAAATTCAGAGTAAGTGGGTTTGAAACTACTGCCTAAGAACACGTTTTATAAAGCTTGGAAAAAATGGTCTGTCTGTTCTTACCAGCTGTAATCTGTATGTGAGAGGTGTAGTGGGGCTACATTGAAAATCCTTTTCCCTCCCTTTCCACTTCACCAACAGTGCAGCAGTTTAAAGAATGTGAAGGAATAAAGAATGTGAGGGCCTTCCAAATTCACACTTGTTATTAGAAAGGTCAGGCAACCATTGCTCCATTGTTGGTCTTGTGAGTATTTGCATGGCCAGTATGGACACCACATTTCAGCAGTGGTGTGAGGAAAAGAAGGTGTTACCTCCATCCCCTTCCAGGACAGCCTGAAACTGCTGTTTCACTTTGAAATGCCTACATTTCAGGTTTCCTTCCAAAGTGAAAATCTCCTGCTGCGTTGCCAGCAGCTATGGACAATGTCACTCTTCACTGTATATATCAGAATCTTGGATGGGTTTTTCTTAGCACACTGTTTAGGTCAGAGAAGCATTTTGGAGGTGGAATAGCTATGTCTGCATTATGTGAGAATTCTGAGGCACCTACAATACTAGGACAAAAATGAGATTCCCTTCTGCGAGTAAAAATAGATCAGCTGGTGTGGCTGAACTAGAAAGGCTGCTGGAAATCAGGGAAAAAAAAATGTTTCATGGCCTTATTTAATATCCACTGATATTCATGTGTTGCATATCAATTCTGATGGATATTTTCCATGGCCTGTAGGACAACAATACAACCACCTGCCATGCTGATTACCTGACCTCTCAGGGGATTGTTTCTGCTCACTTACACCCTGCCAAATGAGCTGTAGTTTTCATTCCCACTTTACTCTCTTCATTGCAATTAATCCATTTGTGAATAACATAGTTATTTCTTCTCATACTTTCCACTTTTGTAGCAGGAGAGTTTTTGTGCTTCCTAGACCCACACAGGGACACCCCATGCAGTTTGGGAGATGCCTTACTTTAAAAATGTATTGACTAGTTTAATCAGGGGTGGTAATAAGTTATTCTTGTCTTCATTTCTTCAAAAAAGAAAATAAAAGCTTTGCTTTTGATTCTTCCTCTTGTCTTTGTCAGTCAGAGGCCATCAGAGGCCATGTGAGCAGTTCTAAGGTTTGGAGGACAGATGCATCTCCCTGGATGTGCCAGCAGCAACGTGCACGTTCAGAGTGTTGGTGATGAGGAAGGAAATGCTTCCTGCTCCAGGACCCGAAGCTCGGAGGCTGAGGGTGAGAGAGCGAAAGAGCCAACTCACCTTGCAGAAAGCAGCCCATCAGCCCCAGAGATGGCAGTTTACTGGGAAATGGCCATTTCATTTTCTGTGTTTGTGCTAGTAAAAGACCCTGTCAGCACACATTCACACACACCACTCTAAGTGCAACTGTCTTTGATCGATTACACTGCAAGGAGGCTGCTTGTAATTCTTTGTTTGTTCCAGTTTATATACTAGACTGTCTCTTGGTCACCTTATTATTCTGATCCTTGGGTGAATATTTAATACATAATCACATATTTTTAGAAATTACTTTATTTCCAGGCTCCTGTGTTAAAGCTAATTAATATTTACACTTTATTCAAATAAGGGATGATTTTTTTCTTCTACATATTTGACCTTGTGTAAGACAACAATCCTTTCTCTGCTATAAAACTGGGATGTTTTCAAACACCCCTTTCTTCACTGATCTAAGATGCTGGCAGCAAGTTTTACAAGCTTTTGTTTTATTTCCCACTCCTCTTAGATGCTCCTACACAAATGTATCTCAAACAATTGGCTATGAACTATCTGTATTATTCTGATCCATATGTCGGTGAAATTATATCAACGATATTTACTGCACTGAAAAGCTTTGAAAGCATCCAGCAGAACATCAGCTTGCCTGGTAATAACTTTGAAACAGAAATAGGTTATGGTTTTTATAGCGTAAGAAAAAAAAGGTTAATATTGATTTGAAAAATTCATACACAGCCTTTTTTGTTTTTAGCATACTCAATAAAAGAAAGGAAGCATGTGTATGGGTCAGTTTTAAGAAAATGTGCAAATAATGGGAATAATACTGACCAGTCACATTGTTCTGGCAGATAGAAATATCTAAACCTCAACATTGTTTGGTTATGTGTTTTTGTGTTGCAGAGAGATTGTTATGTTACAAGTTTCAAAAATTTCATGACTCAATCAACTTACTGAGCTGTCCTAGAGGAAAAAACTCCGGCATAAAATTCAAGTACTGTAGAGACAGTGACATTTCTGCCATAGGTGAGCAACACTGTCAGGTTCGAAAATGAATTGGCAGTCACTCTGGTTTTACCCTGCCTTTAAGAAAAGAATAGTTTTATTTGCCAGGGTGTGTTTGTGCTGTATTTCTACTGTCACTGTTCTTTGCAAGGTTGCTCTTGTGCTTCGTCAGGAGCATGAGGCAAAAAAGTGCTTTCAGCTACATAATTCTGTGGCAGTGAAACTGTTTAAATGGTTCAATTTTTATGCAGGTGAGTAAAGATTTCACATCATCAGGCATCTGTCCTCTTGATTGTTTGGTTATGGCTCACATGGCCTAGAACTTGAGATGACAGCATTGTTGGTGGGTGTTTGGAAAGGGAGGCTGCTACCTCCTACCCTTCTCAGCCAGTTACAGAACGTTGTCTTTCTAACTTCCTGTGGAATATCAGTACAATTTGCACAAGAGAGAAGAAAACAAAAACCTGAGCTAAATAGCAAAATAGAACACAAAGTCAATGAAGCTTATTAATAGCACTATTAAAAAAATCATAGAAATCTAAGTGCATACTTGTTGTCTGTGTTCCTGGACTAGTGAAAGCACCTTTTATAACAAAATTGACTTCCAGGCATAGCACAGAGCTTTGCCTAGGAGAAAACAGGAAAAAATGTGTTCAGAGTTCCTAAAGCAGACAAACAATTTCTGTCAGACTGGCTGATAAGCAGAGCAATTGTTTGATGAAGAGAGAAACCTGCCTTGGCATGATACTGCTGTGTTTTTCTTATGTAGCTTGCACCATGGGGTGTAGAATGCACACCAAAATATGCACCAAACACACGCCATTATAACATTTTTATTTTTTATAAAATACACATAAAAATACCCACATCATTAAGTTCTACATGAGGGCTGCAGCATCCTCCTTTTTTAGAAAAGGATACTTACACTTCTTACACTGTTTGTGCATGAATAACAGTTCAGGCAGAATGAGTACACAGGTCCTAATGCAAATTGACACCCACTTGAAATTTTAAAGCTCCTTCTCTATGATGCAAAAATTAATGAGGATTTAATCAGAAACCTCTGAGAATATGGGGCACAACTGTAAAGCTACAAATGAGAGGTATTCACTAGCATGTTACTGAGAAGAAAATCTGCTGGATACTTTGTAGGTATCAGGGTTTTTTTCCTTTATTTGTGAACAATTAATTAGGTGAATCTGTGCCCCTGAAGGCAGAAGTGTTCTGAAGAGCAATGAAAATGTCTTCACATGAGCATGCAGTTAACTAGAAATTGTGTTTTACATTTAAATATAGTTTAACTAAAAAACAAGTCCCCTTGTTTAGTCAAACAGAGACAATAGCAGAATGACTCTTAGACCTTCCAGTGAAGAGTGACTAGCCCCCAGTCAGGAGGAATTTCTTTCTTTGCCAACACTAATGATATTACTTTGACTATTTCAAATTATTAGAAGGTTAAATCATGGTTTATTATTAAAAAAAAATAAAAGCTGAAACATTGTTAAGAAAAATCATTAATTTGACTGCAGGTTGTTTGCTGCCTGCAGGTCTTGAAGGGTGTCGATTGAGGACAATGCCTCACCAGAGGGGGAGTGTTCTCTGTGTGGCAGAACTCGAGCATTTCAATTCTGCAAGGCTAACAATGTAACTCACCTTTCCTGAGGTGAACAGACCTCACAGGGCTTTTAGGTATAATTACTGCACAAAGTGGGAACTTCAAATAAAGATATAATCCCTGCTGATAAAGTGATTCATAACACTGTAAGCGAGTAGATGGCAAACCTAATTAGGCTGTTTCATAATGATCACTTCCTGTATTTGCTCTTGCTTTCTGGGTCACTGTTTGGGAGACAAAAGCAGCTGCGACCACCCTGTGATCCAGAACCTCCCAACCCATGCTCAGCTCTGCTCTGTGACCCACTGCTGGTCCATGAAGGCACCAGGGGCACCAAATTAACACTTGAGACTGTTAAAACTGACTGCCAAAAAAAGGCAGTGCACAGGGTCATCCAGCTGATGGCTGCTTGCCACAGCATCAGTCCACAACTTCTATCTTGGTCCAGACGTGATCCCGCTGATCGCCCAGGAACGCTGCTCGCTTGTTCTCCTTGTTCAGGATGTGACAGCAGAGGCTGACAAAATGAGTACACACAGTTTAAAAAGGAAAATGTGGGATTGCAGTGCTCATTTGGAAACAATGGGAATGGAAAGTCAGGAAAAATAGTCTCAGGATCCTGACCTGGGAAAACTGAGGTTGTGCCCATGCTCTTCCATGTTCCAGGATGGAAATATGTCTCTGTGCATGTCACACCACATACCTCACTCACAATAAGCACAAGATAATGCAGGTGTGGATCACATATGCTGTTTGACAACTATTTTATTTTTTATAAACTGCTTCACTAAGTTAATCCATTTTAGCAGGAAAGTTGAATAAGAGGGTAAGTTAAAGGAAGAAAACATCCAAACAGTCCCTATCCTGACTATGATTTTTAAAAGGATTTTCTTTTACACGTTTTTAATGTGCTGTAATATATTATGATGTATTACTCTTTCTATGGATCACTGGTAGGTAGTCTTGTACTACTGCTGATTTACATCACTGCAAGCCATGCCGGTGTTTGTGTGACAATGTAAGGCAGAAGTCATTCAACTCACTTTCAGCTGGTGGAATTAAGAAAATTCATGCATATCCCTGCTGTTCAGACCTTGAGAACTATTAATTGCCTTAAGATTAAGCTTAGGAACAGAGCAGAACACATAATCTTCTAACAGGTCTAAATCTTATTTACCATTCAGCTACAAGCTCTTTATTTAAAAAAAAATCTTCAGCAAGAGGAGGTTTTAATTGTAGAGATTTAACCCTTAACCAGACTCCTGGTTAAATGAAATCTGATCTAATAAGCTGATTGTTACACAGCTGATGATGTGTGTCAAATCTCTGTGGTCAGTTGCTTATGGTAGTCCTTGTACCGTTTGCACCCAGGTTTGTGGTGCTGTGTAAGAGTGACCTGTACATGAATCTCCTTTATGTGAGTGCCATATTCCCATTCCCATTGTTTTTGTGAGATGCTTTTTAACCCTAACAGCAGGGTACCCTTTAACATAACTGTGCAGGGCACCCTTTCTCTCATACTTAGCACAGACATGATATAATTGAATAAAGTGCTTCCACATACCATTAGTGTCCATTGCAAACTGAGAGATCCTTCCCACTTTGGGTATCCAGGGTATTTTCCCTTTTTAACACTGATGTTAGGAAGACCTGGCCTGGCATTTGATAGTTTTCTGTGACAAAATATAAGATAGCCAAGGTGGAGCTATCAGTGATGTTTTGGGATCATAGGAGTTGAAACAACCTCCAGTGCATTCTTATAAAACATCTCTGCACCGAGATCTGTAGAGTACGTGTGGCCTTAGGTCCTCTCCTGCAGAACACCAGCCTTTTGCAGAGTTTGCTAAGTAGTCATGTAACACTTGGCATCTCCTCTGGCCTCTGTCCTCTTAGAGATAGAGGTGTTCTTCCGTGTAATTGTGTTGGAAAATAACCCTCAAATTCTGAGTTTGAAGGAAAACAAGAGCTTTACCAAACACAAAACGCAAGAGAATTTGGCCTCATGCCTATTGACATATCACTGACTTTCAGTGCTGGCTTTGGCTACCTCTGTTCCCTGTCAGCAGCCAGAGCTGTGACACTGCTGCTTTCCCCACCACTGCCAGTGTTTGCATTCACACACAAATTCAGATCATTGCTGCAAGGGAGTGATCCTTGGTTCCACATGGCTCAACTCTCACACCTGTGATCTGAGCAGGCTGAGCATGAGCAGGAACAAAGCTGCTGCATCCCACTGGCCCCAGGTTCAGCCTTTCTGCACTGGAGCTGATTCAGCTTGTAGAATACACAGTGACAAGTTACTAAATGTCCTCTGGTTTTGAGAGGCATTTAAAATCAAATGGGAGCAGGTGAGACCACTGCACTCTGAAAGCAGCGCTTCCTTTTCTTCTCTGAACGCTGATAATAGCCATTGACTTGAGGGTGATAGTAACCATCTCCTCTAAAAATAAACGTGAAGCATTTTTCATTTATCTTGCTGTAATAACTAAAGGAAGCAGTTTTTTCAGAGTGTCTAGAAACCAAATGCAATTATTGCTTCCTTCCTAATACTGACCCAGCAGCCTTCAATTGGTCCCTGAAGACTCCCAGGCAGGTTGAAAGCATCAGCTGAACATATCATCATCCCCACAGGCAGCTCACGGGGACACGGAGCACCAGGAAGATGCTGTCCCCATGGACACAGGTCACGGGGGCACGGAGCACCAGGAAGATGCTGTCCCTGTGGACGCAGGTCACGGGGACATGGAGCACCAGGAAGATGCTGTCCCCGTGGACACAGGTCATGGGGACATGGAGCACCAGGACGATGCTGTCCCCATGGATGCAGGTCACAGGGACATGGAGCACCAGGACAATGCTGTTCCCATGGATGCAGGTCACAGGGACATGGAGCACCAGGACGATGCTGTCCCCATGGATGCAGGTCTCGGGACATGGAGCACCAGGAGGATCGCATCCCCATGGACACGGCTCACAGGCACACAGAGCACCAACCACTGGCAGGAACGACACGTTTAGATTTTTATTTCAAAACTCTGCTGACAAGAGATGCCAACGAACGTGGTCTCCTGTCTGTGGTTCCCCCCTCCAGAGCGGGAGTTTCCAGCCCGAGCGCGGGGAGGGAGCTCCAGGTTTTGGGAGCCCGGCCGGCTCCCAGGCAGCTCTCCCGAGGCTTTGGGGATCCCTGAGCTGCCTGTCCCCCCGGCAGCCCCTCTTTGCTCTGGGGAGGAGCGGGGGCAGCCGGGCCGGGAAGCGGCGCTGGCAGAGCCGGGAGCGGGCGCGGCGCACCGGCCGCCGCCGGAGGGCAGCCTGGTGCATCCAAACCCCAAACCCTCCTCGGCTTAAACATCAGCCCAGGCTCCAGAGATGAACGGCTCCACGCGAAGTGCCTCTATGAAAACACTTGTTCCAAACCTTCCAGCCCGCCCGTGGTTTTGCGGACAAACGCGCGGGGACATTGACAGGTGCCCTACAGCCAGCGAGCGGCTCCAGGCACCATTCCAGGGAAAATGCACATCTTTACTCCTTCCATTTGCCCCAGAGGAGCAGGGAATTGCGGGTGAGAAAAAGCTAATGTCTTCACAAACAAATTGATGGGTGAAGGTATGGGTATTAACATCTTTGAAACGGGTCTTAGTGTCTCCGCTGACTTTGGGCAGCAGGCTGGTCACAGAGCCCAGACAGCCTGGCTCCCGAAACACGTATGGGTCTGCACAAGCCTGAACGTCTGAATTCCGGGGTAAAACAGTGGGTTCAAGGGGGGAATATGTGGAAAGCGGTTCAGGAAGGCTGCACCTTCCTCGTACCTCAGGCAGCTGGGAAAGGAAGGGGCAAGATGCGGCCGGGAGCTCGGGGTAAAAGGGTGGCTGCGCCCTCTGAAAGCCCCAGAGAGAAAAGCCCGCGGGTGTGGGTGCCAGTGGATTCTCTCCCTTCGTTCGAATAAAGTCGCAGGACTCCTCTGTCTCCTTTTTGCACATAAACCTCTGGGTTTGTGGGTGTTCCTGACACGGGCAGGGCTCTGTTCCTGTGCTGTCTGCAGGAGCAGGATCTGCATCCCCCAGGTGCGCACAAGGGAGGACAGGAGCTGCCAGTCAAAGGCTGTGACAGAAAATCAGGTGTAAAACAGAAAGGAAAAGAGTGAAAGAAAAACTCACCGCTCCCCAGTGTTTGGCATTACACGTTCGGCTGTAATGGCAGATACATTAACCCTAAATTACATGGAAATGTCAAAGCAAATACCCCATGAAAGCATCTAAAAGCATGTTTATTCCCTGACACTCTATTGCCTTTGAACTGTTATCCTATGCCTGTGTAGCTATAATTTATAGATGTAAGACAGAATTTCACAAAACAGGCAGAGGAAGGCAAAAAAACACTTCAGAGGAGCAAACATCTATTTTAAGAAAAAATTACTACCTTGCAGTAGGGAATGCTTTTATTTAGATTTTGGTGTTTGAAGCATTTCTTGGTCTGACTGCCACCAGAGGGAAAAAAAAAAAAAAGCAGTTTTTTGAGTCTCAGGCTTTGCAATCAGCCCGTGGTGCCACCTCCATGTGTGGATTTCAGAATTCCTCTGGTCTGGAGGATGCTGGTGCAGGTCAGAGATGGCACAGGTGCCACTTCAGCAGCTCATGCTGTACCACAGAGCTGAGAGAGGAGAGAAATCTTTTTGTACCGCATGAAAACAGCAGCTGATCACATCATCCACCTGTGAATTACTTTAGGCAAAAATTAATCATGTGATGACTCCATTGAAAACAGCAAAGGAAGTTGGCTTCATTACCATTCAGGAAGGTGTCAAAGGATGACCTCCTATGAAAATGCTTTATGACATCCCTTATGTGTGTTTTTGTCTGATCCTTACAGTATCGAGTAAGACTTTGTAGAGAATTCAGCTTTAAAAAGTAGCTGCCAAATGTGCATGCTTTCATGGTGTCTGTAATTGGAAGACTAAAATAAAAACCTATAATGTATTCAAGGATACAATATTCAACAGGGATAGAACAGCCTATCCCTTAATATCTTTTGTGCAAGTTTAGATCTGGATTAGGCTTTGGAGCAGAGCAGTAGGATTTGAGGATGAACATAAAGGCTGTGGGTTAACATGGATGAAGTTTAATTCTAACATGGTCTTCTCACAAGACTTTGGTCATAAATATTACAAGCCTTGTGAGGCCTAGGGTGTGCAGAAGAAGGATATACTTCTATTTATACTGGAAAATATCTTTTCCTGTTTGGGATCCAACCAAGAACTTATATACCAGCTAACAATCTACATGCAAAATTCCTTAACTTTCATTGTTATGGTTTCCTAAGTTATTCTATAATTCATCAGTAGCCATCTAGACTATAGCATATCATACATTTTCCATGACATCTAAAAAGCTAAATTTCCCAGTAGTTTAAATTATTTTCTGTTCCAAGCACAGGTAAAAGATTTTTCCTGTTGTCTGTCATTAGACTCCATACAAAGCCTTGTTAACTAGATGGAGTATGTAAGTGAAGTTTGCTTCTTGTGCTGCAAATCTTTTTGTCGTTGCAGGTGTTCTGTGGAGTTTAAATAATAAGACTTAGTCATACAATGTTCAGTAAACAACATGAATTAAAAATTTTCGGTATCAAAATAGTTCAGTGTCACCACCAGACGAACAGTAACTTCCCATGCTCACAGCTGCAGGGACCTGGCAAAGGAACTACACTTCTGATATTCTAGAAGCCAACCCAAAAGCCAGATGGAAAGGCAGGAGTAGGTCTGGAAACTCCTGGATGACAAACTGTCGTGTCACAAACACCCTTGCAATGCATTTTAAAACTGGAAGGCTGGACATGGCTAAGCAGCATCAAAAGCTACAGTCTCAAGCTGGGATTCTCCTAAGTGATCCCTTGTAGCCACTGTAGTTCCTAGCTGCAGCCACAGAAGTCAAGGTGATGCTTGGAGCTGAACTCGTGGAAGCAAAGTCCAAGTAGCAGCCGAAAATATTCACTCTGATCATAGAATCTGGAGTTACCACAAAATGGCACAATTCAGCTTGGATAATGGCAAAGCTATATGAATTGCAGCACTATCAGGCATTTTGATTAGCAGAACAAGAGGTTCCCTCTGACAGACTGCAGGGCAAGGATCTCTCCTTGTCATCTGTTCCCTCTCTGATGGTGGTTTTGGCTAATTCTCATTGTGTCTATCCAGTTTGAAGATTTTTTTCCAGTTCTTATTTTCTGTAGAAGGGGTAGAGATTTACCAGGTATTTGATTTCTGAATTTAGCTGGAAGATACAGACAGCTCTAGCTTAGGAGTCATCCTGAGAAACCTTTGCAAAAAGCTGTATTCTGGACAGGGAGTTCCTCCATGTACAATAAGGGAATATGGCACACCACAAAGCCTGGGAGCTGCTGGGGTGTCTCACATTTAGTGCTGCCCCTGTGTCACTTCTCCCTCCTGTCTCCCATGTTTCCATTCTGTTGCTGGTGCTGTCTCCAAGAAGCCACAGAAGCAAATCCACAGGGACCCTCATCACGCTCCCTTGCTGGACTGGAGTGGGTCAGGGTCTGCTCCTGTGTTGGGATTTGGAAAGCTGGGAGGAAGACACAGGCTGAGCTCCTTCCCAGCCTCTTCGGGTGAGTACTCGGGAAAGAGAATTTACAGCTGGATGAATAAATAAAATGTGAAGATCTGCCACACAGTCAGCATTTGTGGGATCCTGGCTCCTGAATGTCTCTCTGATCCTTTGGACTGGGATATTTCCTTTGTAGCCATTGAATAAGCTTGGGCTGTGATGAAGAGAGAAATCAAGCAGCCTCTGCTTTTGCTTGCCTGCAGTGCTGGGGTTGGCTTAATATACTCCTTTGCTTAGGAAGAGAGAGACTTACTGCTAAGTTTAAATTCAGAAAACATACCTACCTGTAAATCCCTTCTCCTCCCAGTGGAGCTGAAAAGACAGCAAAAGACCGACTGAAGTAAAGTTTAATTTGACAAAAATAGGGAAAATAGCTATTATTTATTCATTAGCTTAAGCGGTGAATAACAGCACAGCACTAAAAGTGTGAATGACAGGAATAACACAGTGATTCCCAGATAGAGCCACAAAATCTCAATGTAGGCAGGAAGACTAGTTTGATGTGACACTGATGTAGACAGGTAATTCCAAACAGTTGGTGTGTATTATCTTAAATGCCATTAAAGTAATCAGTTGTGAAGGTACTACAGACTTAAATTTTCAAATATCCCTGGATGACTCGAATATAATGCTATGGATCTGAAGCGAAATCTTCCTTTAATAAATTTAAAGGAAGCACGATATTTGAAGACTTGAAAAAGAATAATTTTCAGGATTTTGACAGACATAATGTGAGTTCTTTTAAGCTTAGAGGTAAGTATTAATAATACAGCTGAATGAATGACTTCCTTTTACTTTTCTGTGATTTATATAAAAAAGAGAAATTTCACAATAAATTTGTGTCTTCAGCCTGTATCTTTGATTTCCGAACCAAAAAACATAAGCGTTATTCCAAAGACCTTATCTGTTTCTTTTAAAATGTCACATATGTAATTATTTGACTGTAAACACAGGTTCTTAATGTCTAAAGAGAAAACGTAAAGAAAGAGATTAATTGAAAAAAAGTCCTTTTAAAAAAGTGTGGGTTAGTTTAGAATGTGAGTCGTTTCAAATGTATCAGTTGAACCGATTCAATAAGGGAGTGATTTTCAGATGCCTTGGGTTTGCACAGCATTACAACGTGTATCATTCTCCCCATGCTTTGTTATGCACTGCAGACTCAGTGCAAGTCCTCTGTACAGATGTGTTTTTAGACCTGCATTTAATCACCTTCGTTAAAAATACTGGTTTTGATATTAAAAAAATGCTCTTTTCCTGATCCTCACAGCCCGAAGGAGGCAAGCCTTCATTGACAAACTTTATTAAATCCAGACACTTCCTATTTTTAGAATGGTACAACTGAAGAGATACGTTCTTATGTGCATTATTTTGAGATTCACTAATTCCTTCAGTCTGGAAATGCTGGTATTAATGTACAGCAAACATCCATGCACATTGCACAGTGGTTTTACAACGGGGAGAGACACACACATGAAGTAGAAAACAAACACACTAGGAATTACCTCCTGGGATTTCTTGAGAGGAAAGGCATTGATAACCAACAGAGGTGTTTCAGCCTGTTAATGAGCAGATGTAGCTGGCAATCTTTCGTACCTTGCTCTTTAAATAAATCATTATGTGAGTAAAGACTAATTTCTGATGTGCCTTTGGTGAGTTGGTTGTGAAACATGCACAAAAGAAAGCAGTCCATGCTGCACCATTCATTAGGCTTCTTTAATGGTTATTTATGTGTATGTCAGAAATGTGTGGTGCTGCTGAGAATGGAATACATGAACAGCTGTAAAGGCAAAACAGTATTTTGGAAGTTGTGCTGTTCGTTCCTGCTCATTACCCCCAGGAATAGATATTGTCTGGGTTCCCATTTTGAGGACTTGATATTAAAAATTGCAAGTGACAATTTTTTTTTGGCAATGCCTTGATATTATTTTCTTCATTCATTTGAATTTCAAGAAGGTTCTTGATTTTGTCACATGTACTTGCCTGAAGTATTGGTATTTCCTCACATGAAGAGTCAAAGATTTGATATAATTATTTAAGTTCAAATTGTGCTATGTTTTGTTTAATCTCCTTTTATGTCTGGGGAGCTCAGAAGATCCAGGCATTGTGAAAACATTTGTCTAAGTCTTAATCTTTTTATTTGATCCACAATGCCTCATATGAAAGCAGCTCAAGGACTTTCAAGAAGAACAAAAAATCACAATGGACCGTTTCAACAGTCAAATTGAAAAAGATTTGATTTTGTGATTCTTTGGAAATCAAAATACTTAGACGTAGGAATTTACTTAATTTAATTATTCAGCTCCATTGATATAATTTTAAAAACATGGTGCAGAAAGGTTTTGAGATTTCACTAGTGAAGCAGTTAACCTGACATGCACTGAGCAAGCCTGGAACCTAGCGGGAATGCCAGTCCAGAAATGTAGAAAACAGATGCAGGATGTTTGAAGTGGGGAGCCACGGTTCTTCAAGCACTTACAGAATTATGTGCAAAAATATGTTGCTCATCTATCCTTGTGCCTGGTGACAGACATATTTAAGCTCTCAGTGATTTTTTCATTCAAAAGATGAAACTTTTGGAGTTCCAGTTTTGGAGTAAAGATTTTCTTTTTATAATTCTTTTTTTCCTCAAGAAATGTTGCTTGTAAGATTGTGTTGCAGAGGGCTATCAGTATCCATTTACAATTGCATTAATTCATTTGTGACCAAAACAAATTAATAAATGTAGCATATGTGGATGGTCATTAGAAAGAAATACTCCCTGACACCAAAAAGGAAGTAATGTGATGAATTGCTTATACTTGAGCAAGGTCCAAGACAGTTTTAGGGAAATTGAGAAGGTCTCAGAAGATATTAATCAGTAAAATATCAATAATGCTGAAACACCAGAAAAAGCAGCATATTCTCAAAAATACACAATATTTTATATACACTAGCAATACTTAACTTTTATCCCTAAATTCCAGTCAGGTTGAGGTTCAAAAAATGAGATAGGTCAGAAATATGAAATACTACAAAAACAAATTTAGCATCCTACTACTTTTGGCTTCTTTTCCCTAAAGTGTGCATGGGAGAAAACCAAGAGATCTGTGGCCTAGAAAAGCTGTTTCCAAAAGAACCTTAAGCATGTAAGAGTTAAGACGAGACTCAGTGTCACATACTGAGATACTCAGGCTCAGTGGAGCCTGAAAAAGTCAACTCATG
>VYZR01037739.1:9660-22995 GCA_013400675.1 Oxylabes madagascariensis | reverse complement strand
TTTTTTTTTTTTTCTGTAACATCAGACTACACCAATCTGTTCTTTAATTCTCTTTGTTGGAAAATTGAGAAGAGGTAGTTCAGAGGGATATTGCGAGATTTAATTAACTTTTACAAACAGAGAGACTAATGAATAGGTGATAAAGACTATTAATGGAAGTTCAATACTAAAGTGTAGTATTGATTTAGAGACATCTGTCATTCTGAATCTCAACATCGGAGCATCAAGGCAACTTTAAAATACAAAAACAAAAACAAAAACAAAAACGTTATGAGAAATAATAGTTTTACATTAAAATAAATAAATTGAAAGGAGAAAAAATCAGCAAGTTTCACTGTCGTTATCTGTAACTAAGGTTTCTGCTATGTATAATTATCAACATCATGAAGGCCATTATGGAAAAAAGCAGGAGAAAAGGATCAGTGAACTGATAGCAAAAAGTTATTGTAATGGCATGGTAAGAAATGGTCATTAGCCTTTCTGATGCTTTATATTGCATTATTAACATAATTTAAAATAATTTGGGAAATCATTTTACAAAATAATTTCTAAAAATTTGCCTAAATATGTCCAATAAGGACAGAACTCTTCTCTATTTGAAACCATTCATGATATGAACAGGAAATGCTCTGTTTATTTTAACCAGAGACACTGATCAGTTTTATACCTCCATAAAGTCANCAGTCATGAGGGGTGTAATTCTGACTTTGCTGGTGATGCACATCACCACAGGAGTTGGCTTATTAGATACCATTTCACATCCGCAGCTCACAGACTTTGGTGGGGAACAGTTTCACCTGGGAGCTATGCATAAGCACATCTGTGGATATTCAGTGGATCAGTTCTGCTTAAAAATACACAAAAATTGAAATTTCACCTCTGCATAAGGACATGAGATTTATGTGATCGTCTGGCTGGTCTGTCAGTCAGTATTTCTCTAATGGTGGGGTTGAGCCCAACAGCTAATTTCAGCCAAAAATCTAAAACACACTTAATCGCCTGCAGTGTCTGTGGAATTTTTTTGGTCAAATATAGAGATCCAAGTTGGTGTCCCTGTGAGGAATCAGCAGGAGGTTGCAGCTGCCAGAGGCTTCATGGGGTAGGAAGGAGGCAACTGTGCAGCACCCTCCGCTCACCAGGCTGCTCCTTGCTGGGCAAGGCTATGAGGAAAGCATGACAAGGACTCAGGTTACTGCTGTGAGGATTTATTTTCAGCTGAGTTTGTATGTCCTAGCACCCATGTTTGCTCCTGACAAGTCTCATGTGATTTTTTTTTTTTTTCTGTAACATCAGACTACACCAATCTGTTCTTTAATTCTCTTTGTTGGAAAATTGAGAAGAGGTAGTTCAGAGGGATATTGCGAGATTTAATTAACTTTTACAAACAGAGAGACTAATGAATAGGTGATAAAGACTATTAATGGAAGTTCAATACTAAAGTGTAGTATTGATTTAGAGACATCTGTCATTCTGAATCTCAACATCGGAGCATCAAGGCTACTTTAAAATACAACAGAGACAACTCTTTGATTTCTTTAAAGCCAAATGTGTTGTTTCATGTAACAGGGAAAAAAGAAAAAAAAAAAAAGAAGCAGGGAGAAAAAATGACCTCCCCCAGACCCTGGACTCCTAAACCCCAGTCTACATACTTACTGATTTTTCAGAGTGCCCTTCTACAAAGGAGTGTCTCCTACTCCGTAGATCTGCTTTTTCTATCTCTGCTGCAGATGCGTAGGGCTGAGTGGTAAAGCTATGATAAAATGTCTCTTTCCTCATCTCTAAAAGGTTCCATATTTTGGGCCACAGAGAATCTTTCTTCCAGAAAAATAAGCTTCACAGAATGATACCCATTTCAAAAGAAAAGCACATGAAGTCCCTATGTGACATTAGTGGTATGCTTCTACATCCAGTGTGTCAACAGGATGCTTTTCTGTTTTTTCTTTGTGTTGTAATAATGCTCTGCTGATGAAGGTGCAACATGAAAGGCTGCTCTTTAGAGGATTTGAGTGTAGTGCTGTGTGGGACAAAATCACAGTAAAGCAAATAGTATTTTCAAGCAGAACCGTTGAAGTGAGACTATGACCACTTTTAGAAAGCCTGTATTTCTCCATATCTCAGGAAATTAGTCACTGCACACATACTTTGTCTTCTGGACATAGGCAGTGTGGATTTGAATTTAGAATTTAGCTCTCTACTTTTGCTTACAACAGGCAGTATTAAGAATAGATTAAAATAACAGCAATAGAATTGAAAAGGATGTTGCAGAGAGTTTTATGTATATATTCTATTCTTATTATCTCTTTTGCATTCCTGTGCTATGTGAAGAATTTGAAATTGAGTTGCAGGTTCCTAAGCCTGAGTCTTATTTTGCTTTTGTTCCACTTGAGGCAAAGTGCTGAGTTTTAAACAGGTGAGGAGGGTAATGGATGAAATTTAAAGCCATCGTTTTGTTCACTGATTTATTTCTCCTGCTGCGATACATTTGTTGCTGATTTAACTAAGTTAACTTAGCTCCGCTTGTTCTTGCTTTATTAATTAATGCTCCACTCCTGGTTAAGCAGTGACATTTCTTATTGAAAGGTCATTTTGAAAGGTAGGGATGAGCAAATAATTTATAATCAATAATGCTTTTTGCGAAACATCTCTGGGTAGATTGTGAAATCTTTGACTTTATATATTTGTGTATTTTCTGCATGTATCTTCCTGCAGAAGCAGCTTTCTGTAAGTGGCAGATGCTTTTGTCACACATGCAAGGGGATTTTTCTCCCTGATGTTTCAAGTCAGGGAATTCAGCAGCACTTTGGTTAAAATTGTCAAGAAGGACAAAAAACCATTGAGAAAAAGTCACTAAGACAGAAAGCCTATCATCTGACAAACCATTCCTAGTTTAAAAAAATTTAAACTTTCAAACACCCAATTTCTGCCTGGTGACATCAAGGAGACGGTTTCCCAAATCCCTGGAGAGAGACTGACCCACTCAGAGGGGCAGCCACATCACCAGGTGCTGTCCTGAGCCACCTCCAGAGGACTCTGGGTGGGGACCAGGCTGCTGTACCTCAGTGCAATCAGCAGATACTCACACTGGGACTTTGCTGTTTATCACTTTCACTTTGCAGCCCAGTGCCCTTGGCCAAGGAAGTCCATTAAGATGTCTGTAATATGCCCTGTCTTGTGTGCGGTCTTTTTCTACATAAGATTTTAAAGAGGAAAGCTGTAAGTGGAAAATGGTATCTGCCATGGGAGCGCTAGAGCATGCATACCCTGACAGGATCCAGCTGACCCCAAAGGAATCATGGTGGGGCACATGTGGGGCACCAGGGAGGTCTCACCCTGAGGAGCAGGGCAGAACCCATCCCACTGCCATGCACCCTCATTAGTGTTCTTGCCACCAAATGGTGCCTGAGGGCTCCTAGGCTGGCCCAGACCGTATGAGGACAGCAGTGCCCAGAGAGGGACAATTTGTGGTGCTTCTGAGCCTCCAGCTTCACAAGCCTGATTTCTGCTCCAGAAAGACATGTTTTCAAAAGGAAATGTAGCCCCATAATGCAGCAGCTACGAGTTCAGAGGGGTTACAGGGCCATGACTGGAGAGTGAGATGTCTTCGGTGGTGACATCACCTTCTCTTTAAGTCTGGTGTGCCTCTTGTTGCATGTGGGGAGAATGGTGGCTTGTGTGGTTACAGGTCCACATCAGTAACCACCACAGCAGCAAGCAGGACACAGGGCTTTGGCAAAGCACTGGGCTGCACAGCTGGGCCTTTCCCTGTTGAGAGGTTAAAATGATGAGTGGAGGAGGGTGTGCTGCTGTTCCTACAGGCTGTTCTCACAACTGTGCGGTGCAAATGCAGGTAGGCACTTCCTTAGGCTGCCTAACCAAGCTTAATGGGAAGTGTCCCATGTAGAGTGTCCAGCAATGCCCACCTATCCAACACAAATTCCCACCTGGGATCGTTGCTATGATGTGATGACCACAAGAAATGGTCTGTCTTCACAAAGGTTAAGCATTTTGAGAGTTTATGCTGTGTGATTTTTACTTAAGGGATGAGATTACAATTCCGCAATTCCCTTTGTTTTGAATTTATCTACAAGGTATCTTGGGTTGAATGAGCTAGTAAAGCTTATGTCATTATTGACCTAAGTAAAGCATCAAAATAGCACCAAATCCAAGTGTATCACCAGTGCTATTTAAGGTTTTCATATCAGCTGGTTTGGACCTATTTCTGTGCATCAATTTTTGAAGTACAGCAATAGATGGGGGTTTTGTTATGGTATGTTCCTTACTTGGGTGCTGAGAGTACTCAGCTTCTGAGCAGCTCCACAACACATGCCTGCAATGGCAGAGTGACTGAGATCTCAGTCTTTGCTACCTCAAATAGTTTCATAATATCTCTTGTAGATGCTTTCATCTGAAAAGCATATTGGCATTGGGAAGAGAAAGAAGAAAATGTCAGTACTTTCAATAAAATAGTTATTGACTGAAAAATGCATCTTTAGGATCAAGATTTGATAACATGGGGACTTGAATACTCCTCAGTGTCTGAGTATTCTGCTAAATGGCTTTGGTATGAAATATTCAGCATTAGTTTTGTTTAGCTTGAGCTCAGCTCACTTCTGTAATTATGATTTCCCTTACTCTCTATTAATCTCAACCACAAAAAGTATTTTCCTCACTGCTATCACACAATGAAGTTATTTCTACACACAAAAATAATTAGTTACTATTTTTATTTGGAATTTTTCTTTATTAGTGATTGTTTGTGGAGTGGTTTATTGGAAGTTTTGAATATTGTATATATTATATAGCACTTCCAGAAAGTGCTATTCAGTGATACATCATAAACGCTGCTAGCATCAGCAAAATACAATAAATTAATTTGAGCAAGATTAATCTGACTTGCTCTGGACTGGTACATTCTGTTTCATCTTAAATGAAGTAACGTAATTAATTTTGTGTCGCTTTTATTTTCACATTAACATTCTCTTCTGTGAAGTGTCATTGCCTTCTTGTTGTTTGCAATGCTGTAGTCATTTTAGTTAGAGCAGCTCTCTATAGGGAAAGACACAGGGTCCCCCTGGAGAACTTGCTACACAGACCAGACAGTCAGGAATAAAGGACACTGGAGTGGTCTTATTTGCCTGAGGTCATACAAGCCATCAGCAGAGTGAGAATGAGAATCCAGATTACTAGACCCTTATTCCAGTGCTGTATCCAGTGACTATGCTGCCTCTTAATATGTTTTTATTGTTCTTTCTTTGTAGTTCGGGATCGGGTACGATCTAAAATGGAGAGAGATATTTTGGCAGAAGTGAACCATCCTTTCATAGTCAAGCTTCATTATGGTAACTATAATAAAATATAATTCATGTTTGTTCTTAAATTGATTGGGGAATTGTGACTAGATATGTTATGCTTCCATGCAGATACTTGCTGCCTACTTATGACTCTGTTTCCAGCCAAATCTTAGAGGCTACCTGTGTGAAATTCTTCATTTAAGCTAAAGGAGGAATTCAGTATTTGTAAGTTTCAGCCATTCCTCCATCAAAATAAATTTGTCATAAAGTCTGATGGGATAGATTGGTGAATTTACATCTGCCGACACCTTACCTGCTGTCAGGCATCATTTAAAAAGACAGAGAATTTAAATAAAAGCTGGTTTTAATAATCAGTACCAGTCTGAATTTGTATAGGTGTGTACATGAATGTGGTGTCTTGGTGGAGCTGTCTCCTGCCACGCCAGCCCTGTTATTACTGTAACAGGCATTCTGAGGACATTTTTTGTAGTTCAGAGTCTCCTCTGACACAAAGGTGGGAACTTCTCTCTATGCCTCGCTCTTGGTGACTCCTGATACCTTGTGTAGTGGTAAGAAACACTGATAATTCACAGCTGCTTAGTGTGGAAATGAATATATTAGTAATGCACTGTTATCTCTCAACTGACACTATTTTTTCCCTTAGCCTAAGCTCAGTTGCTAAGTTCTATACAGAAATACTTTTTTTTGGTTCTCAAAGTTTTGAAATGACAGTGAAGCAATGGCATGAATGATGCACTGCTAGTCAACGGGACTTACTCATTGGGGACTTTATCTTGATTCAAACTTCCAACATCTTCATCCTTTTCTAATGCAGCATTTCAAACAGAGGGAAAGTTGTATCTAATACTAGATTTCCTGCGGGGAGGAGATCTTTTCACCAGACTCTCCAAAGAGGTAAGCTGATAGATCTTTAACTCATAAATTAAAGACTATCTTGGATTTTCACAACTCAGATTGAGTTCGTGGGAATGAAAAATAGCCTTGGGAATAGTTGTATATACATGTAATAGAGTTATCTCATTTTGCATGGTTAAGTGGGTTCTTAATAATTGTATTTGAATTATGCCAGAGGTAATGCAGCACATGCCATGTAGGCATCACTGCCAGAGAAAACTGCACCACTGCTAAGCCATTCCCATTGCAAAAGCCCCAGACTCAATGCTTTCAGAATAAGTCTCGGATGTGATGAGACACAGTGATGAGACACAGTCTGAGAAATCAATCCCTAGTACATTTTGCCTTCAGGATGATCACAGAACCACTGGAAAGACACACGCACTGCCAGCAAAGGGAAGAGATGGCCATGGGTCAGGGCCAGCCCCTGCAGCTGCTGGGAGCAGGTCAAGGGCTAGGCACCAGCCCGGACATGGGACATTGACTATCACAGCCCTCACCTGCCCTCCTCCTGCCTGCCAGGAGCAGCTGCTGCTTCCATACCCTCCCCAGGCTCTCATCCCTCCCCTGTCCTCTGCATGCCATGCCCCTGGAGTGGGACTGCTGGAGGCAGGGAACGTCCCAAACCCAAGTCTTGCTGACGCCCATACAGAGCAGCCACAATAGGTTTTTTGGGTTCGTTTAGCTCTTTCCTATATCTCCAAATCTCTGTGAGCCAGCAGTCCCAGAGTGATCCCTGCAGGAGTGCAGGAGGCTCCAGTGAGGCAGGATGGCTGCCCTGCAGTTGTCTGTCTGCACCCTGGTGTTCTCTGTCACCAACACGATGTCCCCAGCCCTTGGTACTTCTCAGGGTGTGGGGACAGGGGTTCAGGCAACCACTCATCACAGAGTCTTTAAAGACAGGAACCTTTCAAATGCCAGTGGGGAAGCTCTGTTGCTCTTCTTGGGCTTGGGGAGCTACTGATGGACTAAAAAGGCTGTGAAGACAGTGTTTTCGGTCAAAAGTTGCCTAGCTTTCCCCCCCTCCCCCCCGTTCAATTCCTGATTCAGTGACATACTGCAGGATACTGTGTGCGCTGCAACTTGGGACCCCAAGTGTTTGCTTTTAAGGCTTGTTTGCTAATGCGAGAAGACATTGGTAACAAGTTAATTACACTGCTTAGTAATGATCCTTGTATAAATATTCAGTCCCTGGTGGCAGTTACTTTTAATATGAGAAAAAAGATTTTAAAAATTTAAATTTAAAATGTCCTTCTGCTATTGTCATGAGACCAAGCTTTATTAGCAAGGCAGCGCCGCTGTCTCAGCAAGGGCCTCTCTGGTTTCATGGAAGAACACAGAAAATGTGGCTCTTGACTAAGAGGGCTGGTCCGTGTTCTGCACAGCCAGGGAACTCAAAAGTGGAAGAGAACAGCTCAGACTTTGTACTTCTTTAAAGCTTCATATTTTCCCCAGAGCTCATCCAGGGCAATTCAGCAACTCCTGTGCTGTATATCATCATTAATGACTCATTAAGCTGACAGTGAAAACGTACTTCTCTTTTATTCAGTGTTTGCAGCTCACCTTGCCTGCCTATACTTTGCAGCTGTTCAGGGGCAGGGTATTGCAAGGGAAGAAGCTCTGGGAAAACTTGAACTGTTAGCAATTTGTTGTTATAGGTTTGGTTGAAAGGTATTGATTTCAGTGGACTATTAGTCAGATCCCATATACATCTATTGCATGCATGCATACATGCAGAGCTTGCCTATTTCTTGTTCTGTCTTTTTGAGACATCTGACTTTAACTAGGTGTACATGTATAGATTTTTTCCCTCCATTCTGTTAATTTCNGTCTTTATTTCTAGCCTTTGCAATAAAATTCTTAATTAAATTATGTGACATCTGTTCTCCAAATTATCTCTTTTTTCTCTCAGCTGTCTGGAACTTCTCAAAGCACTCAGATATTTTGGCTACCCCTTTTTGAGAGCAGAGACTTAATTTTAAAGTTAGGCTCTGCAACTTCTACTGTAGAATATAGATTTACATATGACAAGTAAATTTGTATTGAGCTGACTCATTTTACTTCTGTCATGCATAATCACACTTGTGTATCCAATATATCAGCTTCTTTTTTGCATTATTATCTCTGTGCATATTGAAATGTAATTAAAGAGAATATCTGAGATACAACAGAAATTGAACCAAAGGGGTTTCCTGCCATCTGAGTTTTTGAGAGCTTATTGGTTTTTTTGATTACAGAAGTTTCTTTTCACCTAAAACACAGCTTTCAGTGTTAGCTGTATCCATAGAGAAAACACTGTCTTCAGCTGGCACCTCATCAGGCCCTGGATGTTAGACAGCACATCACTGCTTAGGGCATCTGCACTGATATTCCCTGAACCTCCAAGGCATGAGGTTTTAAATCCATCTCTGATTCTCTTCATGCTGTGTATTCTGTTCAGACTTGGAAGTATTCCACTTCCCCAAAATAGTTTCCCATGCTATTTCATGGGAATTTGGTAAGCAAATGCCAAGATTGTAGCAAGTTAAGGGATATGAAAGCAATATGGGCTGCACTGAATGTGTTTAATTTTGTGGTTTATTTCCAAAGGCAAGGAGTTATAATTTATTCCTAATATTGTGACATAATGTCATCTAAACAGATCAAACAGATGAACGAGAGCAGCATATTTTAAGGAACAGAGGTACTCAACAGATCAAGTTTTGTTTTATAGGGAGAATCTGGTAAGAATGTTAATGTCAGTTCAGACAAGTTATGGAAAATTGAACCTGATATGATGGTCCTTCCAGAATTCCCAGATCAGACAATTCCTTCCCCGTGTCTGTTTAGGGCAAGCCAGCCCCATCATTGTGCAATAAATAGATGTGATCTTCTCTTCCTTTTCTCTAGGTGATGTTTACAGAAGAGGATGTCAAGTTCTACTTAGCTGAGCTGGCCTTGGCATTAGACCACCTCCATGGTCTTGGAATTATTTACAGGGATCTAAAACCAGAAAAGTAAGTTAACAAGGAAAAGCGAACAGAAACATAAATACTTGAACTTTTAGGTTGCTTCTGCTCCTTGTCACACTACTAAGTGAGAAGGTGCCAGGGGCTCTGTCTTCCTTCTTGTTTGTGAGACTCTGCACGAGACCGTCACTAACAGCGGAAGGGTTTTTCTATTGTGCCATCTTAGCAGGAGGCCAAATGTTTTGACTGTGCTCCAGCATGATGGGACCTCTGTGTGCCTGGCCTTCAGTTGTGGGAATGATTTCAGTAAAGAATTCAGATCCCTGTGCCTTTAACTTCAGTGGCACTGCTCTCTGCAGTATTTAATCTGGCCTTCCCCCTGATGCAGTGTAAACCACTCAAAGCAACTCCACTTCCAGCTCATACAGAATATGGCGTGGCACCATTCAGTTCTACTGTAGCTATAACCTAAAGTAAATGAGCATGTCTGAGAACTTGTGTGCCTGTTAACTCATGAGAGAAATGATAATCAGGACTTTTAAAACACTTGCATTAACTGTGCAAAATATTTTCCAAAATACTTGTTCTCACTTATATTTGCACCTATTTTTCACTCATACTGTTGTCCTAATTTTCCTTTCTCTTTTTTATTTGCAATACATCAGTAAAGCAAATGACACCCTCAGTGCTGTCACTGGGAGTGATGTGATACTGTTTTTATTCTATGCCCTTTGCTTGGTGGTTTGCTGGATTCTGTTGTGACGACTCAAACAAACCAGGCTGCAACATTCCAAAGTTCCTTTTTAATGTAATGGTCACCCGCATTTATAAAAGATAACCACCGAGGGCAGTCTGTTTGGCAATTGCTTACACTTTCAAAGTCTTAACAGTACAGCAGCATTTTCCTTCTGTGACATCAAACTGAAAAATATGCAGCTCTTTCTTCACAATGGAGTGTTACTGCTTTCACTCTCACGGGCAAAACGTGAGACCAAAAGTGATGGAAGGTGGACTTTGTAGATGAGAAGTTGAAGGGAAGGAGACTGTTTATCTCCATTGCAGTTCTATTTGATTTAGATTTTAAATTCAATTTTATGTTTTGGTTAGAAAAATAGTAGTAACAGTAGTAGTACTCTGTGAATTCAACAGATGTATGGAGCAAGAGCTCTCAGTCTTTTGGGCTAGAGGATTTTTTGAAGTTGACCATATTTTCCAATCTTGCCCGTTTATGCAACCAAAACTGGAAACCAGAGTCTTTGGCAAATATGGGAAGTCATCCTACGAATTAAAAAACTGGAGGGAGAAATGTATTGGTTTGTTCCTGATATGAAATGCAGGTAGGCAGTGGCGACACCCCAGCTGCCACAGGCTCTTGCATCATCTGCCAGCAGCTCCTCGATTTCAATTTCATTCTGAATTGCTGTTTTATCCATTGAGCATCAACAAACATGTAAAATAGAATTACTCCAATTATGGGTTTTCTGTGCTAAACTCTGATTCTAGTGAGCATTCGTATGAATCATGCACTGCTTATCTCTCTGATGTTAGATGAGGCTGATCTTTGAGATAACCTGATATATGAATCTGCTATTAAAAGGTATCCAGACATGAGCTTGTATATTCAGATATGCCAAAATGCCATTACATTTTTAGGCACATGCTGTAGATTTTTGCTTTAGAAGAAATTAGAAACTAAGGAGAAAATTAAGTGTATGTCAAAACTGTTAATTGCATTTGAGATATTGAGAACTGGATTTTTCTGAGTTCTCAGCATGAACTGTCACTCAGCATCTCAAAAAGCATCTCTCAGTTACTCCAGTTGCAAGTGAGAGCATTTTATACTACTGCAGACCAAGCTGCAGTGCTTAAAATGAGGGATCAGTGAATCAAGAAATTGGAGCTCATCTAAGGAAGGAAGGTGTCACTGATTTGTCATTGTCACATAGAAGCATGTTGAAAAGTTACAGATGAAATCCAGTTTTCTCTATATTTTTGTCTGAGCTGAGACCAGCCATCCCCTTCACTGAACTGCTCTGCTAAAATCCCTCCCTGAGTGTTACCAGTCTGCCAACTGAGACAAGATTTCTCTGGAAGAAAATAAAAAGCATCATCACATAACTGAAGACTTTTACACAGGGAGATTGCTGTGTAAAGTTAAGGTGGCAGCCCTCACTCCTGCATTTTCTAACTTTTGTATATACAGTTTATGGTCTTTGGTGTACAGTTAAATGGATTAACTGTAATTCAGTTTATTTAGGATGCAATTCAAGTAGTATGAAATTAGTTTACTTGAATATAACTGTTGTATAGGAAAGAGAATGACCCAGAAATTCATACCTGGAGATAAAGCAAGGCCTCTGATTGAAAACCATATCCTCTGAAAATAGCTCTGTAAGTGCAAAGCCTGTGTGTTGTTACACCTGGGAGAGCAGAGCATGACAGCCTATGATTTCTCTGGAACTTTAGGTTTGCATTAAAGAAATAGATACAGCTGAATAAAACAATTACTGTCAGGGTAAAAACAAAACAAAACAAAAACAAAAACAAAACAAAAAAAACAACAACCCAAGAAAATCCAACCTTCTGTAATTATTCNACAAAAAAAAAAACAAAAACAAAACAAACAAAAAAACAACAAAAAACCAAAACAAAACAAAAAACCAAACAAACCAAAACAAACAAACAAACAAAAAAACAAACAAATTTTTGAGTTACATCTGGGAAATATCTGGGAATATCTTTCTAAATAAGATGATAAAAGAAAATTAGGACCATCCCAGGATGTTCTCATCCTCCCCTTGCTCCAGGAAGGATCAAGACCACAACAGATGTGTTGCTAACCTAGGCTTAAAACAGCGGGTGGAGACTCCATCTAAATGTTGCTCTTAATAGCTAGTTTGAAACTTCTTTGCTGCCACTGCAGGCCAATGCTCCTTGGCCTGTCCTCCTAGGAGCCCCAACCTCCTTGTTCTGCTCCCAGCAGCAGCCTCAGGGGATGTGGGAACATCCTTTTCCTTAAACCCTCTTCTGTACCCTAAAAGATCCAGGTACTGAACTCTTCTGCACTAATCTTTACAGGGGTTCAGTCATTCTCATTGCTTCCCTTTGGTTTCCCTTGATTCCTCCCTCCTTTGAAGTGCAACGTGCAGACTCACACACACACATCTTCAGCAGAGGCATTGCCAGCATGATTTCAGCACAAGGTTTGCTCTGTCAGATTTGCAGAACTGGAGATAAATTAATTAATTCGTAATTTCCCAATTTTCTCTCTCTCTCTCTCTCCCCCCTTTAGTAAAGATAGCCACTGCATTAGACCTTTCATTGTTCAATGCTTTTGCTGTTCTTCAGAAGCTCCCAAAAGTAACTGCTGATAGGTTTGGGTTTGTTTGTCAGCTCTGTAAGTATAGTAAAATAAAGCTCATTAGAATTGTTTATGTTAAAAAAAAAAAAACAACAACAACAAAAAAAAAAATCAGCACTGTTCAAACCACTTGGAAGAACCCTTAGTACATTAAAATTTAAGGTTCAGCTTTTTTTTTTTTAAGATTCTCTGAGCAAAAATCCATGTTAACAATTCAAAGCTGTGAGTTAATTTCAAGTGCAACTGGGAGTTGTTCTCAAGTCAGCTGTACTTCGTTCAAAAAGACAAGTAATTGAGCTTTCTGGTTAAAGTCTTCTTTAGAGCAAGCAGATACTTCTCTTGAATTGTTGCTGACAAATTCTACTCGTTGAGTTTTCTTGGTGATTTCAGTGGCCTCCCTTGTGGGACAAGGTATCGTTCAGTCACACTGGGAGCCACTGAGTTCCTAACATGGTGAGGCACGTTTTTACTAAAGAACTGCACAATCAAGCTATAAAATATGGCATATGTACCCTGGTATACATGGTAAATATACCAAAATAGAAAAATGGGAACATATTGGAAAGTAGTATATGATGCATATGTTATTTCTTGTGCTGTGGTTTAAGGGTAAGAGTGACTTAGAAATAACTCTACCATCTGAAAATGGACAAACTATTATTAATCTTCACCATTTCTCTTTTCAGGAACCCAGATGCACCTTGCATTCTGGAATAGGGGCTTAGGTTAACAAGGAGTGATGTGCATTTTAAGGCCCTCAGTTGTCTACACGAGAGACAGTTCATATAACAGCTCATGAAACAACTTGAGATCTGTTGAA
>VYZR01037731.1:5707-15927 GCA_013400675.1 Oxylabes madagascariensis | reverse complement strand
GGATTTTGTGAAATTAGGGGAGGGGAGAAAGGTTGCAGACAGGCAGTTCTATGAGCGGAAAAGGTGGCAGTGAAAAGTAATTTTCAACTGAATATTTTTTGTGAAAATTCTGAGTTTTTTGTCAATGTTTAAAAATTAAAGGTNTTTTTTTCTAGCACCTAGCAGCATCACGTTCGGAAATCTGGGATGAATTGCAACAGTAGGTCTAGAGGAGGTGATTTTTCTTTAGCAGAGTAACCAAGGAAGGTGCAGAAAAAAAATCTCTTGAAGAAGTAACATTTTGGGAAGTCTTTTCACAGTGGCCTCTCAATTCTCAATTCCTCTCTCTCCAGAGAGTAGTTTGTAATAATATTATTTCTTGCAGAACAGCCCTTTTCTCTTGGCTACTTTGCTATTTTTGTTGGTCTTTGTTGTTGTTGTTGTTGTTTTGTTTTGTATTGTTTTGTTTTGTTTTTTTGGTTTTCTTTCCCACTTTCCCATGGGTGAGATTGAGAGAAGACACTGTGGTGGAGAGGATTAAGAGCAGGACTAATTTCCATAAGCTAAAATTCACAGATGGCAGAGGAAAGTTGTGGATAGCCGCATTTTCACTGCTGTAGAGTGCATACGCACAGTATTAGTGTACCTCATGCCTATATTGTACTGTAGGTGTACATGAGAGATTTGTTTGCCACTTACTCCATTTTCCTATTTGAACCATGTCCTCACTGCTTTTCAATCTTGATACCCTTACCTGGAATAAATGCTCTAAACTTTTCTTTAAAGGATATAAATCGTTACAGGGCTGTATCCATATAAGAAGAAGAAAATACTTAGGATTAGTTTGGAATAAAGCTTTAGCCAGTCTCTTGGGATTATTTGTAATCCTCTATGTGAGATTTCTGTTTAAGGATAAAACTTACGTGTGTTTGAAATTTCTTATTGTTCAGCACTGCTTACTCTGTACTTCTGTGATAGCTTTTTCAGGCAGGTGTCTTTGCAGAACCTTCCCACTCAAGTTTTGAGCTTTAATGCGGTTACCAGCCATAACTATTTTAAAAGCTAAAGGCCATATTTAGTCTTCAGTGATGTGAGTGTGATCCAACCAAAAAATGAGTAAAATTCATATAATGTACATTTTTAGGATTATGTGTCATTTGAAAATTCTCTATTGTCCTGAATTTGAGTGAGTTGCATTTCTTCGAGGTGCTGTTGGGAAGGATCCATGGGATCATGTTGGGAAAGTGGTAGAAAGGATTTTACTTGTGTGTTAGTTAGCAAATTCAAGTGGCTGATAAGAGGTGCAATAGTTTGGCCTTTTAAAATTTACCACTATTCTACCCAGAAACTTTGCAAGTCTTCCAGCCCATTCAGGTAGAAAACGGAAATCTCTATTTTTCAGTGATATAAAAGATACTCTTTACAGATCAGGAGAGCATCTGGCAGTTG
Source organism: Oxylabes madagascariensis (assembly GCA_013400675.1). Taxonomy (NCBI): domain Eukaryota; kingdom Metazoa; phylum Chordata; class Aves; order Passeriformes; family Timaliidae; genus Oxylabes; species Oxylabes madagascariensis. Next base: position 14,499 of record VYZR01037731.1, on the reverse strand, counting down.
GTAATGCTTAGAAAAGCTGAGGTTAGCAAAATGTTTTGATTTCCACGCAGTTGCACATTGCCAGCCAGTTCTAGACTATGCTGGACCTGGTTTGTTTTTTTTTTCTCCTTGACTCTGGGATAATTGTACTTCAGAATCATCTATGAATTTGGATCATGAGTGGGAAATGCAGTGATACCCGTTTCATTCCATAAGATTAAATTGGTGGCTTTAAGCAACACGTACATAGATACTTAGTGATTAGAAACACCTCCAAAGACCCCAAATCCCACCCAACAAAACCAAAAACCAGCCAAGTTCTTTTGACTCCAAAGTGGTCACAGTCCCATTTTCTCTCTGGCTGCTGTACTTGCTATTTCTTTTTCCACAAGGCTGTCTACAAGTGAGAAGAGAGAAGCTGCATGTCTGGCAGCAGCTTCCATTTCCGCACTTTCTTAGTTCTGGCATAAGCCCTGCTAGTATTCAGACATAGAAGGAGTATTTTAGTGGTCTGCTGGTGACAATGTTTGTTTGTTTGTTTGTCTTAATTGTTTGATTCTTAATTAAGATACAAATTGAGGTGGCCCAAGCACAAGTACTTCAAGCCTTGTAGTAGCTTCTTTGTCATCTTAGGCAGATTGTATTTAGTTTATGAATGGGACTACGTGAAGTTCTGCTTGTCCTGTTTTCCCCAGTGCAGTCCTATTTGAATTGGGTAGAAAGAAGGTTCCCCGACAAAGGGAAGAATGAGTCTGCTTATTTTGTAAAAATACAGGTGTTGAATCTCTTTTATGTCCAGTGCATATGCCTTCTGCATACCAACCATAGGATATTTCAGGCTTTCAAAAACGAATTACAAAGATATCTTTGAAGTTGGAAGATATCTAAAAGTATTTTTTTAAAAAAATGCTTCTGTTTTCTGTATGTTGGCATCATAATTTTTTTTTGCATTCCTCTTTCCTTCACCAGTAGAGGGTTTTATAGTGCATCTAGTCAAATGTCAAGAGGTGATGCAACACTGAAAGTGTGTCAGGGAAATCTTTTACTAAAGGTCTGTTGAAAATTACCTGGAACAGCTGCAGGGGTAGAAGCATTTTCTCGTTCTTACTATTTTTCTTGACTTATGAAAATCTTGTTCGGGGCTTTGATGAGTTCAGAGAAATTCTGCCAAAACCTAGAAATGGAACATAAAGCCACAAAAATAATGGTTCTCCCTTTACTGAAATATGCTCCTGATGTGAGAATAATATGAAGACAGCTACTTGTGTGCTGGCCAGGGGTGGCATGGGGTCAGCCCAGAACCCAGGTCATTGGGCAAATTCATGGTTACAGGTACTGGCCAAGAGAATCACTTTTCATGTGTCATATTGCAGCCAACTGAAATGTCAGATCCCCTTCTAAACAGAGCCCTCCCCTTTGCTCTCCAGCTTGGCTTGGCATGGGCATGGGCATGTGCAATTAGCTCTGAAACTTGCCTCTCTTATTACTCAGAAGCTTGACCGTATATTTAAATACTGGTTTTTAAACATCTATATTTAAAAAACAATATCTAAAATCAAATTAATATGAAAATTTTAAGTGATGTTTGGGACAGGACCGCACTAATGTTTTCCTAGGTATTGATTCTGGGGGGCATAAAGAGTGCATGCCTAGAGCAGGTTATGAGGGCAGAAAACTCACAAAAGTTGTGTCTTAGAAATTTGGCAACTGCCAAATTTTTCAGGCTCTTAGAAAATGGAACAAAAGCGGTTTGTAATAAAAGGAAGAGCTCATAATTTTTCCTAATTGGCTTTTCTGTTTAATTTACAGTGCATTAAAATAAAGGCTGGTCTGAAGTTCAATAGAACCATCATTTTCCTCATGGTTGCTGTATTTTGAGCAAATCTCAGGGCAATGTAGGTAAAAAGAAATATTTTCATTTGAAGCTGGTAGGAATATCTCTTTTTCCTTTTTTCTCCACCAGTTCCATCTGAGTGAACTTGATGTATTTTCCCAAAGAACAAAATTCACTGAGAACTGATGTTTACTCTGGAAGAACTTCAGAACTTTCCCTTTTTTATTTCTCTAATGAAAAAGTACTTGTTGCCTTTTTTTTAAAATTCTTCTTCTTTTTCCAGAGGCACTAAGGATCAAAGGGAGCCTTTTGTTAAAATAGGAAGTTGTCCTGAGGCTTTAATCAGATATTTTTTTCTCCTCCCCTGCTATTTACTGTGGCATTGGCTGTCCGCACCTACCCATGCCAAGAAATGCCAGTTTTATACTTTTGCTATGATTTGTTTATAGTCTTTGGAGTATTTTAGACTCCCTCAGACCCCAAATAAATATTTATGTAAATACATCAAATGCTATTATCTTGCATTCCTTGTAGCATTACCAGATAAATCTGGCATTCTTCTGTCCTCTGTGTATTTATATTTTATTATATTGCAAGTTGTATTGTCCTTATTACATATTACCATGCACTGAGAATTCCTACTGTATTTGCAGATATGGTTGTATCAAAATTGTTGTAGTTATCTCAAATTGTTGTAGCATAAATAATAGAAATACTGGCTTGCTTGTCCTCTCAATTCCTGTACTTTTGACATTTACAACCGATATACCAGTGATTTTTCTTAATTTTTTCCTGTTGATTAAATAAATTTGTCTTTATGCTGGTGTTGCTGTGGGGCAGGAAGATCTGACTGCTCCACCAATGAAGGTTGGCTGGGAGCCCCACATTAACAAGGCAGGTGACCATCACAACAAAGAGCCAGGGTGCTGAGTGATGAGTCAGGGCTGGGGTCAGGCCTGGAGACAGTGGTCAGGGTCAGAGTCTGAGCAATGATTTCCCAGCAAGTCCAAGATGAGTTGGGGCATATCTGAAGCTGAGCCAGAAGGTCTGGGCCAGGGTGAAGGCCAGGGTGGTGGGAGAGCAGGCGCAGATACAACTGCGGTGCAGCAGTGAGGGGAACCAGTGGTACAGCCCCAGCCAAAAACCAGCTGGGCAAGAACCTCCCTTGTTTTCTTCATGATGAAGCTTCTCAGCAGCATTGATGAGTTTGGACTCAGCTGCTAAGCTGGACTTGGCTTAAAGCCCTCAAGAAAGATGTGTTCAGAGCCCTCACAGTGGCACAGGTTTAATTTCTTCTGGTTAGTGTGACTTCTTCATGAGAGGATCATGAAAGGGCTGAGGTTGGAAGGGATCTCTGGAGGTCATCAGGTCCAATATCCCTGCTTGAGCAGAGCCACCTAGAGCAAGCTGCCCAGGACTTTGTCCAGATAGTTTTTGAGAGTCTCCAAGGATGGAGACACAATGAAATTAAAAGTTGTATTGGAACCTGAACAATTGGTACCTGGGTGCTAATTATTTTGCTTCCAGCAACCAGGTGCTTTTAAGTGGTGCATCCATGTAGTTTTCTGTATTCAGTGTACGACAATACTCCCCAGCCCCTAACCACAGCTAGAAATGCCAGGCAGGAAGTGCAGTACACAACAATGTAATTTCTCTTTCTCAGCCCAATTTTTTTTATAGTTTCTTATCTCTCTTAGTGTTGGGTTTCAAGCATATAATGTCTAAATCTTTTTCACCTCCCACCCTGTGTTAGAGACCATTAATGTGAGGTTTTCTGTGCAATGATGAGCTATCTGTGCAACTCCTTTCTTCTTAGCTGAGCTTAGAAACCCATGTGATCAAGAAAATATCAAATGTCAACTTTATAGTATGACACTAATCTTGAGTGTTGAATTAACAGCTTCTTAATTCTTAGGACACTTATGTTACCACACCATCGGAGGCATGTTTGTGGTTTTTCCCTTGTATTCTTTAGAAACTGAAAAGAAATATTGGATTAATTTTCGGTTAAAACAGATTCTGTTTGAGCTGTATCATGGGTTTTTTTCTGACTGTGTGCAGTCTGTTCCTCATGTCATTTTATTTCTGCTTGCTGTCCCTCTTACATTCCACACATCAGCCTTTTAACCCGTGTACTTGCTTTGAGTAGAGTGGTTGACGACCTGTTAGATTTACCTTCGTAATTGGTTAGAATGGGTCTTTATGTCACTGTCTAACTTGATGTTTAGCCTATTTTTGTCTTTGAATTATCTTTTTCTTGGAAACTTAACAAAATGACTATCCAGTAACAGACAAAAATTAAATGAAAAGCCACTCTGAGTCTGGTTCTCAGCACTGAAACTTGAGCATGTTTCTTTTTTTGTCTCCTTTTCCAGCCTTCATCCAAGATTACATAAGGAATTTGTTGGCTTAAAAATATAAACAGGAATTAAAAAGAGAATGGATATGCATATGTTCTTGGGAGGAAGGTTTTAAATATACTTGGGGTTTTTTTTCTTTATAATTTTAATCAGAAAATCTACGAGTAAATAATTGCAATGAGTCACTGAAAAAAGAAAAAAAAAGAGAAACGAAATGCATGATGGATGCTAGAAGATCATGCTGGGTCAGAATTTCCCTTGTTAAAAGCAGTTTTCCTGAACTTTGTGGAGAAGAATCCTCAGTAGTCAGACACTGTGAGATTGTAGAAGGGATGACCTATTGTGCTGGGAATTTAGCTACCATGGAATTTAAGTGCCATTTCTTGTCCTGTACTGTAGTATTTTATAGTTGTAATCCTAGGCATAACATATGTGCAAATTTTACATCACAAATATGCTAGAAAAGTTAAGGTCTTCCTCTGCTATGAAAAAGATATTTTAGTCTTTATTATTTCAACAGACCCAGATTTCCATAAATATAATGGCTGTATCTGTCATAACACTAACCTAGGGTGGTTGAGAATTTTGTTGTTGTTGTTTGTTTTACCAGCGTTTCATGTCTAGAGGAAGCCTGGAATACTACTGGAATTTAATGATTGAAAGGATTAGGGCACCTAATGGTATTTTGTTTTTTACTAGCATCCATTTAACTCCTGCATAAATTTGAAAAAGAGTTGTGACCTGTTAAAAGCTCAACCCCTCTCCTTCCAGTAATGTATGACTCACAGTATGGAAACCTTACAATTGAAATTTGAGATTGAAATTTCAAATGCTTTAAAAAAATTTTAAAACAGGAAAAAACCCCTAAAACTGAGAGTTTTTCCTAAATAAATAAAAAAAATGCTTTATGAAAAAGTCCAATTTAAGAAAGCAAGCCAAAAATTGACAGTTCTCATTTAGGAAATATTTTCTAAATGAAGAATTGATGTTCATTTAAACAAAGCCATGATTTCTTTGGAGACAATGTTGTTTTGACAAACCATTTTAATGTTATGGCAGCAAACTTTTAAAAATAAAATGCTTCTCAGATGGCATCCTTACAGATATCTGGTAATGATTTATGAATCTGTTGTGGTGTTGTTAGTTAACCAAAAATTAATACTTGTCTAGCAGTAAAAGAAAGAATTTGCATTGATTATCATTAATGCTGGTATAATTTTAAAATGGAAGAATGTTTGAATGGTCTTATTCCACACTGTTAAATCCAATCTCAATATCTTGATTGTTTGTTTGTTTAATTATACTTAGATTAAATTCAAAACAGCCAGCTGATCTTAGCAGCTGGTAAATATTTACTGCTCATTTGCCAAATTCCTCAGAGCACAAATTTTTGTTTTTCTATGTCCTAATACTTAGTGGATAAGAGCTTATTCCTCAAAAATTGCACTGTTGGAAGTAGCAGAGGTGGCAGGGAGCCTAGATATTCTAGATACTGCTCTTGCACATGAAAAATGTATGTGGAAATTTTGGGAACATTACAGAGCTGGATGTTCTGTATGTTGAACATAAAACCAGTCTCCCTTGAAAATGCACTGTGACTTGAGTGAACAGGTAGTAATTATTAGTGGTAATTTTTATTGGGGTGTACCTATGACCATGCTTGCTACAGCTCTGTTTAGCACAGCTTCATCCAAGAGGCTTGGTATTTAGGAAGCAATAGAAATATTGGAAGAGATGTGAAGCTGGATTTGTGTGCTGAACCAGTAGGAATCATACAGCAGTGAAAGCCACCTGACATTTGCTTTAGAAAGTGCAGAGGAAAGACATTTACTTTTTGAATCATTCATCAGCCATTGGGTATATGGATGTATCTGTTCTGGGAAAATGTGATGAAGTGTTGTTAACTACTAAAAGGTGTTATCTGTTCCGGAAGTGGCAAGGACTGTGTTTTGGGCTATTGCACAGCACAACTCCAGGCACATGTCCCATGAAGAAAAAGTATATTTGAGAGGTATATGGCCTAGAATGGACAATTTAAAAGATAATGTAATTGGTCATTAAAGTCCAGCAAACCATAAAACCTTAAGCATATGCAAAGGTATGTACATGCATATTTTCTTTGGTTTTGATACAGAATAAAATTAATGTATGAAATTTAGGGGGCAGAAGAATTCTTTCAAGAAGTAAAATAGTCTGCTTGGCTCCTGAGCAGAAGGAGTGTTTCATGAACTTGAAATTTATATTGCATTATTTGTTGTTTTGTTTTGTTTTTCCTCACCTAATTAGTTTTGAGTGGGGAGCGGGTTTGGAACTTGATTAGGTGTTTTTCACAGAAAAAAAAATCCGCTTACTATAGTCATGTCACCAATTATATGAAGTGAACAAACTGAAGTCTAGATAAACTTCTAAAAGTTTTAACAGTGTACCTCCTCTTAGCTGCAGTAATATTTGATGCTGCTTTTAACACTGCTAGTTAGCGATATATAAAAAGATCTAGCTTTTTTAACAAAGGAAATTTATACTTTACAGTGTGTCTTGGAACTCAAGAGTCTGTAGGATAGATATTTTGGAATCGTATTATTATCATCTGGAGTTGTGCATTAAGAAGAGAAAGGTAAACAGTTCCCAGACATTACAGAGCAGTAAATGAACAGAGGGGACAACTGATCTCTTTCCTGTGGCATTGTCCTCATTAAGGGAAGCGCAGTATATATTGAATTATTCATGAACTTATATATGTTATTGACTGAGTCCAGTCCCCTGTCTTGCAAATTTTTTTGGTTTCTTTTAAAACATGCATCTCCTTTCATAACAAGATTATTTGCTTTTGCTATAGCTTGCTTAATTCTGAATGAATCTGGCTATTTGCAAACTCAGAGGAATGGTCATAAGGAAAAGAAGGGTTACTGCCTTGACTTAATATTTCATATAAGTGTGAATTGCATTGTGTCCCTGAGAGCATGAAATTTCAGATCCTGCCTCTAAAAACATGTCTACAAAGAAACTTCCACTGAAGCATTCATCCAGAGGGGGTTTTTTTCCGTTTTCCCTTTTGCTGTTTCTTTCATAATGATATGTTAATGCTGATCCTGCTCTCCTGACTGGCACTTCAGTGCCTCAANCTGTATTTCATGGCCTGTTTGAACTCATGTTGCTTGTAAACATAATGTTTTCAAAAATGCATGTGCAAAAGGTCATAATGAAAACCTGGTGTGTTGATTTACCTGAAGTAAGGTATCTTTTACAAATGTTTTATATGTATTTAATGCTTAAGTATTAAGTTCATGCTGTGCATTGAATTTTTAACATAGTAACTAGACAATACTTGTGAGTTCATTTTTCTAACTGGGTTTTATTCTTTTGTATGTTTTTCTGAGAAAAAAGTTCTTTGAAATGATCATTTACCAATGTTATATTTGAAAAGTATATACAAAATCCACCCCAAAACTCCAGCAACATAGATGAGTAATTTGAATTGCCCCAGGTTTTTATATAACTTGTGTGATTATACTGCTTCAGACAAGGAGTATCGAATCAGAGGTTCTCCAAAAGCATTTCATCACATAAAAACTGTAATTAGGCAGTGGCTAATGTTTCATGATATAATTTATTTTCTCCTATGAAACTCATTTGTTTATTATACAGAAAATATGTGTGATTGTGTTGTGCTAATAATTTTCTAGGCAGCAAAAAAATATGGTACTGGGGGAGGAAGTTAAGTTATTATATACTGCCCCTACTCTCATCTTCTGATGTCGTTTTTAGATTGAGTTTGGATTTTAAACAGATAAAACAACAGTTAAATACTTACTGTGTAGACTACTGGGAGATAAATAGCAGATTTTTTCCATACCTGTCTAATGGAGGAAAAAGGGACTTCCACTTTCAGAATACTGTTAGGATGACTAATCAGGAAATCACAAGATCCAGAGGGAAAAAGACATAATTAGAAATGTTGAAGACATTCTTATACCAGATTAAAAGCACAGTAAAATAGGAAATTGGTAAAGATCGAGCCTGAAAAGAAGGCACAGTAAGGCAGTATATAAAGGAAATGACAGCGCAAAATTAAGAATGGGAGTTGGTAAAGTTTCTTGTTAATCCAGGGCAATGTGAAAGCCGAGACTAATAAATTTGTTTCCTACATTTTAAAATCTACCACATAAACAGTGTTTAAAACTTATTTGGAATCAAGTAATAATAACTCGTAGTATCATCCTGTTTAAGTCCTTTACATATGCATATGACATCTAAAAAGTTTTTTCAGGATGCTTGAGAGGGTACCTCTGGAAAAGTTAACCATATTGTTAGAAATATGATAAATTATAGTTAACATGCAACCTGGAGATCTCTGTATATTACTAATGTAGAAAGAAAATTGTGTCTAGGACAGCAGATTTTTTTTAATATTGTGGAGGATGAGAGCACAGAAACTGAAAAATCCTTGCTTAATGCTTAAAACATTTGATGATCTGTAATCTGAAAGAACTGACATGCAACAAGAAGTATGTAAAGAGAGAAATATCTTTTGTCCTCTTGGAATTGCTGGAAGAGCAATAAACAGGGATTCAGTGTGCATAGTACCTTTCACAGACCTCAAGAGCTCTGAAGAATAGCAG
>VYZR01037727.1:0-14019 GCA_013400675.1 Oxylabes madagascariensis | reverse complement strand
GTGCCCGCTGCCATCAGCCCCGGCCGCTCGGCGCTCCCAACTTTCTGTCAATGAGTGCTCGTGCTCCGCTGACGAGAAAAGCAATTTCTGTGCAAACCTGTGAGGCGTCTTGAGGGACTGGTTATATCGAAAGCATCTCCTGGCGCTGCAAAAAAGTGGGACAGTCTTCCTTTTCCCATTAGGTTTTTACTGTGAATGGATTTTGAAGACAAAAGCTGTAAGTCAGCCCTTTTTCTTTCCTGTTTAATATATAAAATCTCTGCTGTGTGCGAGTCTGGTCTGTGCAGGATCCATTCCAGTGAAGGGAACTTGGCACACATACTGCAGCATCATCCCCCTTCTGCAGTAGATGTGCTGTAACAAAATGAAATTCATTGTCTGCTCCCAGCAGGAGCCCATCCATCCATCTGCTACCTATCATTGTCTGTCTGTCTTAGAAATTTAAGCAGCCACCTTCCCCTGCGCCTGTCACAAGGAGGCAGTAATAATAGTAGCCTTTGACATGTCCAGCCCTTTTCACTCTCCCTTTTCAAGTCTTTGTTAAAAGCAGGGATTTTCTGTGGGGAGAAAGAGAACAGGCAGAAACAGTGTTCATATTGTAAATGACTTCAGGGAAAAGGTTTTTCACACAGGAGAAAGGCATTCAAGGCACCCGCTCTTCTGTGGGGGAGGTCAGTCCCCACTGGGCCCCCTGGCTGGATAAACCTTTCTTCCCAGCTGCTGGGGACCTTGGGGTCTGCACTGGCCAGGGCAGCAGAGCTGTTGTGTGTGCACAGGGTGTGTTCTGCAGGGAGAAATGAAGATATTGATGTAGCCATGGCTCCATCTGTGGATTTTTTGGAAAAATGGACCTCCATTTCAGAGTGGTGACAGAGAAAGGGCCTTATTCCCAGCTCTGGTGTGCTCAGGGCTGCCCAATTCATGAGTTGTCGGACAGCTATGCCTCCCACCAGCTGCTGTTCATGTGTCGCAGCTGCTCTGGGCTGCAGCTACAGCCTGTGGGAGATGGCTGCAGTGACCTGGTTGCAAGGGACAACTTGCAATTAACATGAAGTCACCAAGAAGTCACAGCCCTAATAGGAAAGGGGTGCTCAGCTGCCATCACCCAAGGCAGGGTGAACCTGCACTTTGCCTTTATGCTTTCCTAGACAGGCACCATCTCCCACTCCGCTGCTTGCTGGTGGGATATGGGCGGACTGGACTGCAGCATCGCGGTGGGGAGTATCAGGGGTGCCAGGGCATAAAAAGGAACTAAGAGACCACAATTTAGAAATGAGGAAAAGCAAATGTCTTCTTGTCATTCCCCAGTCTCTGTGGCGAACCCTCTTCTGGGTATGAGTGGTTTTCGTGGATTCTCATCTAAGGGAAGAGGAAGGTGGGGGTGAAAGTCAAAAGCCAGAAACCAAGGCTTTCAGCTCGTTGCTGTCAGTGGGGAGTCCTTCTGTGCCTCAGTGTTCCTTGGTGCTCTGAGCCACGTGGGCTGTGAGCTTTGGATGGGAAAAGCAGAAACTGTCCTGTCTGTGTCTCTGGAATATGACCTACTCTTGAGTGCCATTGCTTCAGCCTTGCAGGGGTTCACCCTCAGCAGCTATTCTTCTTCTGAAAGTCGATTTCCTGGGTTGTTCTGACATTTCAGAACGGGTCGTGTCACTTGAAAGTGAGTCTTGTTGCTGAATTTCATAGGCACAGAGCTTGCAGCTTGCTCTGCCTCGCTCCAGCAGAGGGAGGCACGGGTGGTACGGATACCCTTGGGAGGGGACAGATGAGCCCTGCGCTCAGTGTGTGGCCTGAACTTTCTGAAACCTTGAAGACACCATGCTGGCAACAAAGCTTGCTAAAAATGTGGCATCCTGGAACAGTTGCCAGCTCCATGGGGAGGCTGATGGCAAAATGAGTCTCTTGGGTTTGACTGCTGTAGTCTTGGAGCTTAAGACAGAATAAGATTCAGGACCCCTGGGTTTAAATCCTGTAAACTCTTTGCTGCCTTTAGGCCTCATAAGAGACATTTAAGAACTTTTTTCCAGTTAAAAATTAAATATATGAATTATATTAAGTCCTAGCAGAAATTATTATTGTGTCTATTAAGTAAACAATTCATCTTGAAAACTGGAGCTTGAAAAGGCTAGAGAAACTTAGTCTGGAAGTGCGCACATGTGATAAATACTGGCCATATAATAAAAGAAATCCTGGCCAAAAAACCATATTAAAACCAAAGACATTTATATGGAGGTCTGCTTCCTTTGTGAGGTGGTTAATCCTTACGGTTGCTTAATGGTGCTACATCAAACTAAAAGGTCTAGGCAGTTTGGAAAGCCAATTCCACTCTGAAGAATCCAAGAACAGCTTAGAATAATGCCAGTATTTTTCAGCTTGCTTTATAGAAGTACATCACTAATATACTGCATTGTGGCAAAGTGACAGTCTGAATGGGTACCAGAAGGGACAAAAGACACGCTGAGCCCAGCTAATGCTCTCAGTTTGGTGAGGTCTTTCCCAACAGATATTTCATTTAGTCGCTCTGAGGAGCAGCTCATCAATAAACAGGTTGGCAGCTTGGCTCTGGCTCCAGTTTTCAGAGGGCTCCTGAGATGGTTCTGGAAGAACTGGCCTTGAGGAGCTGCACAGCACGAGCGGCTGTGGGCAGGTGCAGGGTAACACCTCATGGCAGGTCAGGCTGTGGTGAAGCTGTGCTCCAGCTCCTGGATGCCCTCCTGGGCATTGCTTTGTGTCCTGGAGAAAAGCTTTGTACTGAGCCAGGCTTGGAGGGAGTATTGCCCCCTTTGGAGTCTTGGAGCCAAGAACTCCACTGGTTGTGGTGTCCCAGACGTCACTGCTCAACAAATGTGCCACTTGCTCTACAAGACCTCGATTCATTCACTTCTTCTTACCTTTGGAAGATGCAGTGCCCTCCATGACAGAACCTAGGTCAGCTCTTGGCCAAAACTCAAAACCCTTTTGCAAGATCAAGCCATCCTTCACGAAACCCTTTGGACGTGTTCAATTCCTAGGCTACTAAATGTGTGCAGTGACCCTCTCCATAGCAACCAGGGAAAATGTCAATAATCTCTGTTATTGGAAACCATGGGAAATTCACCTAGGAGTGAATACAGATTTCACTGGTTTAAGCACTAAGACAAAAGCTTTTCAAGGATCAGCCATTTCACTCCCAAATGAAAACAGCTTGAAAAATATATTAAGGACATTTGAAGAGTTTTGGTAACAAAATAAAACATTTAATAAAGAATACCTTGCAGTTCTATAGTGTCTTTCAGCAGTGATTTACTGTCAGGATGCAGCCTGGATATTGCAAAGAAAGGTTTACTAGGAGTACAATAGATAATAAATTAAAGAGATTAAATCTCATCCCTGTGTGTATGTGTTAATAAAAGATCCTCATAATACTCCTGGAATACAGGAAGTATAAAAGACAATAGTGAAAGTAAAAAAAGGAAATAGAATGTTGTGAGTTCCTAAACTACTCAGTGCATTAATGGATGGCCAGTGTGAGCAGAGTCCTGCTGGCAGCTCACACAGATTTGAACAGAGCTCCCTGTTGTATCTGGAGAATAAAACTGACCTTGATATGAAGGGCTGCAAAATGTCTGAGTGCACTTCCCTGAAATGCTGTGCATAAAATTAATTCCATCATTAATAACTGACCCATGTATTCCATTCTGAGGAATCCAATTCACCTTTTGGCAACCCACTGACCAAGCAGAAGGATAGTTTCCAGAACAGGAGGGGAAATTGGAATTGCATTATATTGGTACCTGTTCTCTCAATACAGGGAGAGTAGGGGTAGATCCACAGCAATATCAACCTTTCAGAGGAGTTTGCCATCCAAAAAAGTTTGGATACCTTAGTACCTGTAGAAACCCAGTTCAAATGTATTGTCCAAGTTAGCTGTTAGAGGATAGAAAGCCCATGCTTTGGCCTCTGACAGCCTTTAACCCTTGCTTTTTGATTCCTCACACAGTAAGTCAACTGGAACTTGCTCTTCTTTTCTCTGACAGCAAACACTTTCTTAGCAGCCTGTTTTTCTGGGGCTTTCAGGCATTTGTGAATTGCTTCTATTCTTAACAATGCAATATATAGAACTGGAATGGGTGTCTTCCCAAATTAATCTTTGAAAGTGCTGCTGTGTTTCTCTTCATTTTCATCTATGTCCTTTTGGATAGATCGTGTATGAAAAGATGAGCATGTGCACATGTACGTGTACACATGTATGTACAGACTCACAGGCACATATTTAACATCCAATCTGTCCAAATGTAAGTTTTGAAAAATATCAAATCTATTACTCAGAGATCATAAGAGGATTGAAATTATAAGGCTTTTTTAAACATATGTTATTTTGAGTTCAATGTATACTTGCTTCAAGCTGCTCTGTGCAACCATGGAGATGAGAAAAGTACTTTCAGAAAATGAAAGCCGGAAATTTTTAAACAGGATAATTCTAGTAGCTGGGGCTGTAAGTGGCTTATTAAGAAGTCTTGGAACTTAGACTGATGTGGCAAATTTGACAACAGTGAATATGAAATAGATTTGTGGAATGCAGTTGTGTGACCCTGGTTACCTGTCAGCTGGCAGGATGAAAATTTCCCTGTACCGTTACGAGCTGGCTTCATTTCTTATGTCTTGTTCTTCTTTTTATTACCTCCTAGTTCTTAAATAATGGAAAAGATGAAAGCTGACACATTTTCTCCTTTTGAAAGACTCATGTGCAAGGGTAATTCACTGGTGAAGGAAGCAGGATAGTCTGGAACAAAACAGGACCAAAGCACTGGTATTTCACTGGGGTCTGAACGCAGACACTGAGCGTTATATCAGCAAATCCAGGGAATACAGGGCTGGGAAAAGTGGACAAACACAGGTCACAGGACTCAAGGAGAGGGATAGGATTTCAAAGAAAGGGTGTCTGGGATTAACATCAGAGTCTGTCAAACACTGGAGAAATCAAATCAAGTATGTAGAGAGAGAGACTGAGATTTGGCATTTAAGGGGGTATTTTGCTTTGACTGTTGGGAGAGGATCAGGGCATTCTGTGGAATGCTCACATCAATCCAGAGAGCATCCCCACAGCAGCAAGGAAGGCAAAGCACAGGCATTCATGAAGGGTGTCTTACCTTGAAATGTTCTTTTTATTTAGTGCCAGGCAATGAGGAATTGTGTTTAGAAACCTGCATGTTAGAAGTTTCTCAATAATTATGCTCTGAAGTTGAGGAGGATAATGATCTAGCAAAATGTAATCTTCAGCCAGTGGTGAGTTGGAGGAATCAGGGGGTGTTTTAGGCTGTCTAGTCCTGTTCCTGCAAAGCAAGGAGAGCAGTCTCCAGAAAACATCCCCAAAAGAACAGGTTGGGGCTTCTCAAGGAAGGAAAGGAAAGCTATGCCCCTACCAAGACCAAGGTGGCTTCTTGGGCTCCCAGACAATGCTAACAGCTCTGTGGGTGACTTGGTGGCTGTGCCAGCTCCACACCAGCTCTGCTGGCTCAACGCTGCTGGTGGGACGGCTCCTGCAGAGTCAGAGCGCAATGGTGCTGAAAGCACCAGCTCACTATGAATATATAAGTAGCTCACTGCATTCAATTAGCAGAAAATTTGGTTTGTCTCATTGCTGAACAATTGCAATGTGGAGAAATTTAATTTTATGGTGGCTGAGATCCTTTTGTATGAAATGACAAACTAAGGAAGCTCCAGCAGTACAGTTATCTATCATGAAGCTATTTTACAATTCCTTCTACTATACAAATGGCACAGTGAAAAAAATCCCTTATTAGTTTAGACAGCAACAGTTCTCTTTCATTAAAGGATTGAAATTAGTAGTACAGTCCTTGCACTGCCTGGTCATGATGGAAAGTCTCCCTCTCAGTTAAAACAGATAATGTCACTTAAAGCCATGGTTCCACATGTTGGGATCATCAGGCACTCCCTGGCCCCTCTTCATGGCCAAGAGAAGGATGTAAGCTGTATCCAGTGGGGGGATTTGTTCTCCTGTCTCTGTTTCCATGACATTGACTGGGAGCGCTTCAGTTTTAGAGGATGAATTATGAAGTGAAAGTCCTCAGGTGGGGCAGGTTGGCTGTGGGGGCTGAAGTGCCATAAAATTTTCTCATTCTTCTGCTTCAGCTGTTCTGTCTCTGGAAAGTACTTTGTTTCAGCCCTGTGGTTCTGGAAGAAAATATACCCTTTTGCTTCAGGGCTTCAGCAAATGTATGAAGAAGCAGGTTTCTTTCTGTGCAGTTCATTCCATTAATGTTTCTCCTAAAGTGATAGGTACTGCCTACCTTCCTCTGCGCTTACATTTGTTGTTGTTAAAGACAGGATAATGTTTTGTGGTTATCTTTTTCAATACTATTACATTGAATGTGGTGCACCCAGGCAGGGGGAATGATGAGGAGACAGGAAGATTTTCGCAGCACCTTGTAAGTTGTTTTTGTAAGTAAGAGGTATTACCCTGGGTACCAGCATCTGAAAGGAGAAATTTCATTTTTCTTCACATGGAGCTCTGTGTACAGTAAACAGCTCTGATCACCACTAATAGCTTCTCCTTCCTGAAAGCCTTATCTTAAAAAAGAGGTCATGGACATTACCCCGGGCTGAAAAGTTTGGATCTAAAGTCTGCTCTCTGTGTCATAAGTTCTGGCTTTTTTTCTTATATATTTTTTTTCTTATCTTTCTTATGGTCCTCAATGGACCAGCCTCAAAGTTTTTCCTCAGAAGCTGTTGCAGATCTCAACTTCCCTGACAGCAGCAGTCGTGCAGAGCTAGTGTCCATCCACAACCAGAGAAAGGACAGAGGATCAAAAGGCTGTGCCCTGGAGGTCACATTTGCAGGAGAGGGGGAAAGACATCAGAAAAGCTCTGTGGGGTGTATCTGTGTAGGTGGAGTTTGTTCTCACTCTGATATCCAGCATTTAGAAACACTATTCCAAAGACAGCTTGTGCAGAAATACAAGCAAGGAGAAACCTGCCTCAAGCTTAAACTTTTTAAAAAAAGAGGTCAGAGGTGATATTCTCAGAGTTGAAATGAGAAAGAGATTTTTTGAGAACAAAGACATCACCATCTGAACAGATGTAATATTTGGTGACTGGAAGCTGAAGACATAAATTCCTGGTTAAATGAAAAATGTAATCTCATCAGGGAGGCTAATTCAAAATTTATCTGAAGATAAGGGGAGTCTTAAGTCTTGGAAGTTTTACATGAGCTCAATTATGAGACAGTGTCTGGTCATGGCTATTCTGGGTGATTTTCCCTTTTTGCTCCGCTGCACATTGGGGCAGGTGATCACAACAGCTATTTCTGTTGGGAGACTTGTGCTGGTGTTTTTTGTGGTGCAACAACTCTGTGAAGAAATCTTTGAGTCACTATGGCTCTTGACAGAGCTCTTCTGCCAAGCAGGGAATGTAATTTAAATGTGCACTGAAGAACAATGAAGGTGCCTTGTTTGCAGTGCCTGATATATTAGTCTTTGATAAGGGATGCAGATCCCTTAAATTATTTAGATGAAGAGGGACGTTTAGTTTGTCTGAATGTCAGATCTCCTGGGTGAGAGCAGATTCGTTTACAGAACGAACTGCACTTAGTGTGTCTGGAGGGAATATTGATTAAAGGAATTGTTGGGAAGGAGATACAACACAGGACAGGGTGGGAGATGACCGACAGATTAACACAGGTTAATTCTGAAAGGGAACAAGTGATGTGTTCCAAATAATGAGCAGGGATGGAGGAAAAGAGGGAAAGCTTGCAGAGCTGCTAAATATGTCATTCATGTCTTGGGCCTGTTTTCCTTCAGAGATGTGACACCACTGAGAAATTAATGAGAAAATTCCAGAATTGTGAGAGCTCTTCGAGAAGAAGACACAAGAACCTTCCCAGACTAGGCTTGAGTCCTTATGGGGAAGACCTGTTCTCAGGAGGTGAGATGTGGTTCAGCATGGGGTTAGGCTGTGAAGGAATGCAAGAGAGAGGGAAATGTGAGGATGCAGAATATATGCCATGACATTTTTGAGACACTGGACTAGTCTATAAATCTAACTTGCATAATCCTATTAAATGTAGGCTCAAAGAACCTCAAAAGTTACCCTGTGTTTATCCTTACCACACCTTCCTGGCAGGCTGGGGAGTGCTGGCAAACTGGGGTGGGGAGCTGTGGCACAGTGGTTTAACCCACGTCACCCAGCTGATGGTTTTTCTGAGTTCTGAGTTAGAACCCAGACAATCCAAGCAGAAGATGACACTGGAGCTGTTGAGTTCTGAAAAAGGGGAATTTCTACTGGTTTCAGATGTGCTTTTGGACAACACTGGTTTATTACCTTTCTCCAGAGAAGGCCATGTGGCTCATCTCTGACATGCAGGACAGGACAGCAGGCTTTGTATGCTTGTTTGGTTTTTTCTTTCCCATATTTCATTATTTCTGAAATTTTAGAGTTCTAAGCAGTGTGTTTCTTAATAGTTCGATGGAAATCTCTATTTCCAAGCAATGCTACAGACAGCCAAAATAAGAAATTTTAAATAGTTGAAATTTAAAATTTCTCATGGAGGTGGGACATTTCCCTCTGGAATTTCCTATTTAGTTTCCCTTTGAGCCATTTCTAGGCATTCCTAAATTTTCTTTGCATGGAGGATATATTTGTAAAAATATTCCTATGTGAATACTCCTTCAGGGAAATAACCCTTTCCTCTCTGAGCACTCCATCCTGTGATGTCATGAAGATGCAAAGGGAATCCTGAATCTCCAGTTCTCTGCAGGAATAACTGCAAAGCTGAGACATTAGTCTTTTAGCCAACACAAGTTTGATCTCTGTTGTCTTTTCTATGGATATGTGGACCTGGACATTTTTTGTGATCCTGTGTATCATTTATGCAATTTTCAGTAAGAATGTAATTTGCTTCTTCTGCAGAGCAGCACCTGTTCCTGCATGTCAGGAAAGAGTAACCTTTATGTGAATTACTTTGGAGGTTTTCAAGCTGTGGTCCATGGAACCCTGTCGATCTAAAGATTAGGTTTTACAAGCCCATGGAAAATAACTTGGAAAAACAAAAGCTTCCCATCTGTAGACTCAAATTTGTGGCCCCAGGGGGCCACATTTCCATCTGAACATTTGTAGGAGTTTACAGATGTACAGAATTTGGAAACTTCTCATGCAGAGTGATCAAAATGAAAGCTTGCAGAAGCTGGTTTAGAGTTGTAGGAGACTTGCTAGAAAACCCTTGAACCCCAAGCTCTGAAAAGTTCTGGTTTACTTGTTTGGTAAAACCAGGATGGCTGTTGGGCACCAGTGGCCTAATGAGTAA
This sequence comes from Oxylabes madagascariensis, assembly GCA_013400675.1. Lineage (NCBI taxonomy): Eukaryota > Metazoa > Chordata > Aves > Passeriformes > Timaliidae > Oxylabes > Oxylabes madagascariensis. The sequence continues at coordinate 4,721 of VYZR01037727.1, read as the reverse complement.
AAGCATGAATAAAGGAACCAAAATGCTCTCCTAAGGTCTATTCAAGGGATTAAAGAAAGACATCTTGATAAATATGAATGATGGATAAAAGAGCTTCTGACATCAAGGTCTGATTGAGCGGAATATGTGGCCAATTCTAAATCCCTTCTGTTAAGAGAGTCAAACAATTTACCTCAAAAAAAAGGAAAACTTGCCATATTTTGTTGCTACTGGGAATCATTTACTCAACTGGGTTGTTGGCTACAGTGAGGATGCTTCTGTGAGTAAAGTTAGATCACTGATCCACATTTAAGGGACTGAATCTTAAAATTAAAAAAAAAAAAAAAAGACAAAACACCGAAACCAACAGCAGAGTTGAAAGAATATTCCAGAACATTTTTCACCTTCCAGAGCTGCAGCTTGAGGAAGGTCATGTCACCAGTATTCATGCATGACAAAGGAGGTGTATTCAGCTGTGCTGTCATGGTTATCTTTGTTGTGGGGTGGACTCCCAGCTTATGAAACATCATTTCTTGAGCGTCTTTGTCATGGAATATAGGTACTTGCTCTCCTGTGGAACAATACATTGCTCCCAGCTATACCTTTAGTGATTAAAATGAGAAGCAATGTCTGTATGTGCATCATCTCTCTGTTTTTGTGAACAGACACATATTCTGGTCTTTGCATTCTGATTTTTCATATACATTAGAATAAATCTTCAATCACTCAAGAGAGCTAATGCTTATCTTAGTGACGAAGTGTGGATTTGCTCTATAGATGTTTATGAAGTTACTTTGTTTTTATATCATTTTGACACAGGAATCAATTACAGTGAAATTGCTTTTTGTGTGTTTCTTGTTACCTGCAGGGTGTATTTTCAGGGAGTAATATCACATCCTAACTAGGTGGATAAGCAGACAAGCATATTTCTAAACAGGATAAATGAGCCCTGGTGAAGCACTGAACTAACATTACATTCCTGCTTATATCCAACTAATTCACTGATCACACAATCTATCTCTGGATGTATGATGAGATTTTTGGAGGCATACATAGAAGCAATTCAGTAGGTAATGTACACAGATTTTCAGCCGAGTCTGGGTGCTTAAGTGTTATTAAGACCTTTGAAAATTGCCTTTGATATTCTGAATAAAAAGTCAAAGAGAGTATTTTTACTTTTGATTAAAAATTGACTGAGCAGGTGTAAAGATATATTGCTATTAGCTGAAGGGGAAACATTTTCTAGAAAAGCATACCAAATCTTCCTTTGGTTTTTATTTATTATTCATCTTAAAGGTTGCAAGAATAGATGGATAGAGGAAGAATGTGATTTTTATTACCTGAATTTAAATAGATTGCCCTATTCTCCTCACCTTGAGGAAAGTCTGTTAGCTAGCAGTGCCAGGAGGGGGCCTGGGACCTTTTCTCTTCTTTTTCTGAGTGTCTGTAACATGGTCCCTAAATGCCTGCTTCACTCATCACAAACCCCACGAACACCAGCCTGATTAAAGCAGTGGGGGGAAAGGCAGAGCAGGGAATACAGATGTCCTTATTTTGTCCTTCCGAGGTAGCAGCTTTACGTTGCCCTCCACATCAGCCAGACAAGCCAAGCGATTTGTGACTTCCAGGGACAGCAGGAGGAGCTGGCAGCTGATTTGCAATATCATTAAAAGGGGGTTGTGTTGTGGCATCACAAGAGGACAAGGGAGGATAAGCTCGTGAGGAGGTCATTGAGGCAGACGGGTTTGGCGTGGCTCACGTGGGGATGGCGGGGCTGCAGGAGGGACAGCTGTCATAGGAGACACAACCACCTGGGGGTTTGGCACCTCCCCACCCGTGTGAGAGGGGGTCCAGCCCCTCTGATGGGAGAAAGCATGTTCTCCTCAGAAGTGTCACCCTTATGACGGTCTGAGTCCGGTAGACTCAGGTAAGAAGGTTTATGCTTCCAAAATCTCTTGTTTTACAACAACCATTAGAAGCCAGGTCTTCTTAACATTAAAAATTTCCATTCTTATTTGCATTTTGCCATGTTCTTGAATGTCACAGTTGTCATGGCACCTATGAAAACTGACTCATTCCTCCTCTAGAAAAACACACCAGAATGTTTTGGTCCCCCTTCACTTTGCTTCAACCCTTGAGTCAGGGTCACACTGGTTTTCTGTGTCTGTCTCCCAGCAGCTGAGTGTACTTCCCAATACAGCATTTTCCCTTCATTGAAACATTCCATAGAGACAATGTGCCACCTTTCCCCCCAATGCCTACATGGTGAGCTGAACTCCTCCAGCCCACTCTGGGAGCACTGGGTTTGTAGTCCCCATGTGCAATGTGGAAATCCAGCAAGGAGACTAGGTCTTACCTCAGGCTTTTCTTATCTACAACTGCTTTCTTCTTAGAAAGCACTAAGGGAGTTATAAATGTGGTGTGTGAAGGAAATAACCAGAATAAACACAATTCTCCATCCTGTCTCTGAATTGCATTTCCAGTTGTTGCCTATAGGTGCAGTTTTGCGATTCCTCCTGATTTTTCATCTGTCTGGCTTAACATTATTGTGTGTTAATGAGATGATCCAAACCAATTGTTTTTAAAGCTTTTTCTTTTGCTCTGATCCTGCCATGTGCTTGCTTGCAAAAATGAAGTTTCAGCTTACTCCTGGTTTGTGTGGAAGTGTGGGTACCTGAGAGGCACGTAGCTCCATCTCAGCACCTCAGGCATGCAAGAACCAAATAGGTGGATGGTAATGGCATTTGAACATAGATGAGTAGTAGCAGGTAGTCCCTGGTGCCCGTGTTTTGCCAGCCCAGCCTCATCCTTTAAGAACCTGAAAAAAACCCCCACATGCTCTGTCTGCTCTCCAAATGTCAGCCAGAACCTAGCACAGACACAGGTGTGCCAGCAGGAAAGAGATTCCACCAGCTGCTGTGTGAGGAATTGGCTTAATTAATCAGTGGTGTGGTATTCCTGCACAGGCTTAGGATCAGCAGTGCTGTGAAGAGGAGGGAACTCAGCAGAGGTCAGCCCAGGGCAGGACTCATAACCCTGCAGAAAAAGTGAAATGGGTGTTTATCCGCATTTTACCAGATCATGTTGGCATTTGAGGTTCGGCAATGCCTTATTCTCTTGAAACCTTAGTCCAGCCCTCACATCTAGTACTAAATTAATATTTTAAAATCTTATTTTTGTTATAAGTATGTGGTGTAAAGGCAAGAAGTTTCATCTTAGCTGCTCCTTACTACAGAAAAATAGGTTAGTGGTCTCCTGAGAGGTCCTTGCTTGTCTCTTCTACTCTTGACCAAGCACTTCTCTTTTCTACTGAGCATGGTTGCAGCTGACAACATTTATCTGGAAAGGAATAAAGCAAGACTGAAGGCACNCTTTCATCAAGCAAGCCTGAAGGCACAGAGCAGGCAGTTCCCATCTGCATTCTTCATAGCAGTCCCCTGCCTGATTTCTGTGCTCTGAAGGAAGGGAATAAACACTGAATACCACAGAAGAAATGAAGTACAAAGTGTGGCCTCTGCTCCCAAACCCTTCTCCCCACCTGATGAGAGAAAGTGTATTTCTTGAACCAACAGAGTCATGAAGAGCTTAGTCCTTCAAAAAAATGTCTCACAGCTCTCATCAGAGCAATGGATTGCTGCAAAAACAAGCTGTTGTTCAGTCCCCTGAGGATGTTTTATTTCTGTCAATTGGCACCTTCTGGTTTACATATGAATAATGAAAATCCCAGGAAAATGGCATAGGACAGGAAAGCAGCTATTCTGCAGCCTCTAGAAAATGACTTCAGTTGTTTTGAGGTTTTGTCTTTGGTTGGTTTTGGTTAGTTTTTCCTTTTGGTGTGGAAAAACTCTATAGCAGGAGGGATTAGAAGAACAAAATTAGAAGCTATGTTTAGCAATAGAGATACCAACAAATTTAAAATAAGATACAAAATTAATAAAAAAAGAGAGAAATCTGGCCAAGCTATTTGGGACTGTTTGGGGAAGGAGGTGAGAAGGGAAGGAGTCAATCTTAGAGCAGGGACCAAAGATATGGCACAATCAGATGAACTTTTCTCGTCCTCAAGGCTTAGCAGAAAACATTTTATAGGTGTGTATCCAGCTATATTCTTTCTTAACCTCTTGCATGGTAGGACTTAAACAGGCCACTCCAAGGCAGTATGATCTAAAACTGGTCTGGAAACAGGGCAGGGCTGAGCCACCCTGGTTTTTTGATAGAAAACCTCAGGTTGATGCCTTGAGCTTCTGTGTGTGCAGAAATGTTTAATATCTGTAGAGTGCCTGCAGCCACTGGCACAGGCTGTCCCTGAAACCCTTCTGGTGCTGAAAGAACAATGTGGTGGTAGATCCCAGGGTGCCACAACAAAAAAAAAGGTTCACTTTCACTGGGGAAAGCAAAGGGCTAAAGCAGAGTGGGGCAATAAGGACACACAGCAAATAGCACAGCAACATTCCACTGTTGGCATCCTCAGCACTGTCCCCCAGACTGACTCCCTGCCCCTCTCGAGATCCAGGGAGCAGCAGGACCAGGTGGACCATGATACCCAGAAGGAGATAGAGGAAATACCTCACAGCCTGGAGCAGCAGTATGTCAGGACAGGGTGTGAAGATTAGAGCAATAAAGTGAATAGCAGGAAATGGAATGTTTTAAATAAAGTTGGTTGTTTATGGCTAAATTAAGAGCCTCTCATTAATTCTCTAGTCTGCCAGAATATGAAAACGTAATGATTCCCTCTAAAAATACCC
>VYZR01037720.1:12447-25120 GCA_013400675.1 Oxylabes madagascariensis | reverse complement strand
TTAGGTCTGGTGTGCACTGCACACCTGGAGGAATGGCTTGGTTATGCTGAGGAGACCTGGCTGCAGAGACTTAGAGAGCAAAGGACTGATGCAGACCCAAACCCCAACAGGGAAAGCTCTGCCTGTTCACTGGGACTGATGCAGAATCCATGGCAAACAGAATAATCCTTTCATCAGTTTCCTAACTTGTGAAACTACTTCCTTCTCCTGGCTGAGCAAGCTTAATAACCATGTCTGGGCCCTCGATCAGCTGTAAAATCAAGAGTCTAACTCGCCTGATATGGACCCTGAGATCAGCTCAGCTGGTTGGAGCTGTAAAATCAGGAGTCTAACTTGCCTGATATGGACCCTGAGATCAGCTCAGCTGGTTGGAGCATGGTGCTGACAATGCCAGGATTGGGGGTTGGATCCCTGTGTGAACCATTCACTCTAGAGCTGGACCTGATGATTCTTGTGGGTCCCTTCCAATTCAGAATATCCCATAATTCCATGTCCAAGCCCAGCTTCGTTGGTACCTAAGTGCTGCTTTCTCTTTCTTAGTCCTTTTGACATTTTTCAGGGGCTCTACCGTCAGAGCTCTCCACTCTCACACCCATTTTCACATGGTTTCCATGCAGCTTTTGAAAATTAAAACAAAACCAAAACCAAACCGTTATTATTTTGGCCAAGAAATCAATTTGTTCTAATTATTGTGGTGCTTAACAATCCCTCCTCTGTTTTGGAGCATAACTCTGACCATAGCACATGTTGGCCCCTTGCCTGCAGTTATTGTTGTCTGAGATAATGTTTATGATTGAGTTCAGCGAGTTGTGCATTTCCTTATCTTTCCACATGTCTGTGAATGCCAGTATTTGGAGTCAATCCAGCAGAATCCCAGGATGATTTTTTAGAGACAAGCCAACAAGAGAATATGAAAAGGGAAAATGTGATGGCAAGGGCGAGAATATGAAATTTCTTCTGCAGATGCACCACGTTTGATAAACCCTGGCCATTGCAAGCTCTGAATTGTGGGGTCCAGAAAGAACCTAAACAAGACACAAAAATTTCCCTGTGCACTGGGACATAATGGGAAATCTCCTTGTCCTGCTGTGTCCTCTCAGAAGAGTAGAAATAAGCTCTGTAAAAGAAATTTAATATTAATGAAGAAAATTATTGCAATACAATTGGATTTCTCATCGATTCTAGAATATTGAAGTCATTTTAGAGGCAGGAACATCAGCGGTTGTGGTTCTCTGAGCTGTTGTGCAACCTTCAGGATATCCTTAAATGATGTTCCCTATTCCATCAGCCAAGTGGGAATGTCAGTAGGGACTGAGCAGAAATATTTGCTACCCCCACGTGCAAAGTGCTTTGAGATCCTGGTGTGGAGGAAATGGAAGATGAGCAAAGCATCTTCCTCACTAAACTCCTTAGCCATGGTAATTCTACACGGTCAGCATTCACAGGAAGAGTGTTTTATTTGGGAAGGAATAATCACATCTTGCTGCCAAAACATGAAATCCAATTATGCTGTGAACTAAAGGCTGTTTTAAAGGGTTTATAATTTCTCAGCTTTATCCTCATCAGGATATAAATTGGGTTTTCTTCCCTTCTTTCCTTCACTTTTAAAAGGGCTTAGTCCCTTCTTTTCCCATTTCCATCTTCCCCAAGTGCCATATTTCCCCTCTCTGTGGCAGAGTTAACTGCCTGGGTTGGACTTTGCCTGGGATTTTGCCTCACACTTTCAATATTTTTCTCCAAAAATCAAGGCAAACCCATGAGCACTGCTCTGGTTTTATTGTTTCCCGCTGAATATGAAATGCAAAACCATGGGAGTGTTGAAACTGGGGGTTTCTGCCTATTTCATCCTCTTGAACAGACTTTGTGGCTAAACTTTGGATCCAGTCCCTGCAAAATATCCATCCATGGGGAAATACTTTCTTAAAGCAGTCATTTAAAGAAGTGGTGCTTCCTTTCCTTTCCTTTCCTTTCCTTTCCTTTCCTTTCCTTTCCTTTCCTTCCCTTCCCTTNCTTTCCCCTTTCCCCTTTCCCCTTTCCCCTTTCCCCTTTCCCCTTTCCATTTCCTTCTGTCTTGAACAATAAACAACGTAGCTCCCTTAGAATGGAAATTTTGTGTTCATGGTGTGTCAAACTCCTCTCTATCCATGACTTTAAAACAAGGACTAAAGGCTTATCAGGACTGAGAATTTAAAGGCAGGAGAATGGAGTTTCTTTCTGTTACTGTCACAAATTTTTATTAAAAACACAGGTTTGGGAAACATGTGGAGTAAAGGTGCTCCGTGAGGTGAGACAAGAAGGGAGATGGGGTCAGGGTGGGATTTGGTAAAATTCTGCTGCTCTAGAGAAGGATTTGTCATACAGGAGAGGAAAGAATCTCATCAGTGGATAAAGCAAGAAACTGTTGTTTTAAACAATGCTTCAGGATAAGAAACTGCCTCGGTGGCATTGGTGTGTTCAGAGAGGTTGGCAAGGAGGTGATGGCAGTGGTAGGGCTGCCATCCTCGAGAAGCTGAAAAAATGCATTTGTCAGGAACTAATTAGGTGGAAATGACCCTGCCTTGCTGTCTTTCCACCTCTTTACAGCCCTAATTTCCAGTGACTGAGGAAATCCCTTGCTGGGTTAAGTCTCCCTCTATTAAACCTTGTCCGTGTAGATTGTAAATCCTCTCAACCAGACTGAGCCTAAGCTCAGGACTGCAGTGGAGTGTCACAGGTGCAGCCAGACCTTGTTCCAGTTCCAGACAGCTGCAGGAGACCCCAAAAACAGCCTTGTCAGCAGGAACTGCACATTGGACAACTCTGCCTTGTGGAGTCCACCTGCCTTTTCCCTTCGAATGAAACGGAGAGCTCCTGATCCCCAAACTGGACTCTAAATCCAGTGCTCAAAGATCCCAGGACTACTGAAGACCCTCCTGTGCCTTCAGCTACAGAAACCTCTGGCTTCTCCTGCTCCTGCAGTTGCAGTAGCCTGGTCTGAATCCCATGACAGTTGGAAAGCTCAAGATGGATGAGCCGCTTGCCTTTCCTCCCTGATTCCTTGATTCATTAGTTAATGTCTGAAAAGCACTTTGGAGCTCAAGAGTGTTAAGTGCTATTATTACTAGAGACCTTTCATATGAATGTTGATTGAAAAAGATAATTGTTACCTTTCTACCTTTCATTCTTTTTTTTTAATTTTTTTTTTTTTTTTTATTAAAAAGAACAGTAACTGGCTTCTCCAAGAAGTGGAAAGGAAGAGCTGGATGTGCTGCTGACCCAGGAAATGATGGTGCAGTCCTGATGGAGGACACTAAGAATGGAAAAAACCCCAGAAAAACAGGAAGGGGGCTTCCATCTGCCAATGTCCAGAGGACGTAACAGAATTTATGGAACAGGGTTTCTACTGCTTGCACATTCCAGGCCATTTCAGCTCCTCTTACATGAAAGAGGAGGAATGATTTGGTCGTGTTTTGGCAATTGGTTCAGCTGCCCTCTCACTTTGTGTCGCTGGGGTGTCCTATCTGACATAAGCAGGGAGTGGATGTGTTGGATGTCTTGTTCCCTGCCAGGCAGCCCTGCATGGATGTCTCCCAAGCCCCAGCTCCACAGAACAAGACATCTTTATCAAACCAAGTCAAAAATGGCTGATGTTGCACCTACTTCAAGATCAAAGTCAGCACTGAAGTATTTCTTTGTTTGTTGCCTTGCTCCTTTGGTCCTCAGGCCAACAGATAAAAATCAGGGCAGGACCCAAAGAGTCTGCAAGCTCCAATTCCATGGATATTTCTGAGCTTGGCTCGGTGATACCTTTAGGGAACCAAATTTAACTGGCACTGTGTCATCCCACAGACCTCTTAAGGTCTTTTACATCCTGTATTCTGTGGTTCTTAGCTTGGAAAGACAAACTGGACCTCTGGGTATCCATCCCTTCCCGCTGGCTGTAAAGGGAGACAAGTGAAGGGCTGATTCAGGGGGATCTACACCAGAGACATGTGGAGTTGTGGGTTCATTATCATGCAACCAAGTTTGAATGTCTTTTTACAGCTGTAAATCAAGACAGGCTTGCAAGTGGGAGAGTGGAAAGCAGGGCTTGCTACCAGCGATGGTTGAAGCATCCCCAGGAGGTCTTTCTCCACCAAGAGTAGGTAGAGTTTGGATAAATAGAATAAAGTCCTATTTTTGCATGGAGAAAAAGATGGAAAATAATCCATTCATCGTCTTCTGCCTCTAGGAAGATTTGCCATGATGGGTTTGAAGGATTTGAAGGATCTAACTTGAAGCTTTAGGCAGAAAATCCTGAGTTTGCTGGCGTTGTGTCTGCCCCGTGCTCCCCTGACTTTCCTGGATGCACAAATGGCTGCTCTGACGCACCTGAACTCACAGGAAGGCGAACTCTGAGACCTGGAGCACGCTCAGCCGTGGAAGAAAAGCAGATACCCCCTGGAGATCTGCAGCTGGAAATGCCCAGCCCACAGAAGGAAAGATGAAAGGTCCTCCATGGCACAGTCCAGTTCCAGTTTAGCACACTTGGAACGAGCCTGACTGCCCAGGTTCAGTTGCATCCATGTCTTGGCTGACTCCACGTCATGATCTTCTTCCCCCCACATGGGATTTCCATGGAAAGAAGCAGAAGAAAGTGACCCAAACAGAGGCCATGATGCTCTTTGCACGGATTCTCATTCCATGGGGACCAAGACTCCTAGCAGTTCAGTCTCCTGAGAGGGGCAGGAAGCTTGTTCTGGGACCATGGGGACAGGTGGGACCAACCACAGGCACAGTGCAAAACTGGTGTTTAAACAGAGGCAAAGAGCAGGGCTCTTCCCGTGCAGCCCTAGAGTCACTTTTACCCTGGATCCCCCACAGCAGCACTGCCCTCCCTTTTTCCAGCTTCATTTCCCCTCTGATGGCCCCACCAGGTTGGAACTCACCTCTCAGTCTCCCACGTGGAAGCAAGAAACAAAGTGAAAAACCTGTTTCACTTCCCACTGATCGTCCCTGCCCAGGTACTTTCACTTCGGGTTAATGGGACCCAGAGATGCTCATTCTGCACAGCTGTGGAGTAAAATCATTTCCACAGACCAAAGACACTGCTCTCACAAAATAAATTTGCCAAACAGCTATTACCCTATCTTCCCATTTTTATCGAGCTGGGCTTGCATTAACATTAATGAGATGTTAAAGGAGAAAGGGAAAAAAAAAAAAAAAAAAAGGGGAAGAAAGAAAGAAAGAAAGTCTTCCTGAGCAAGTAATAACTACTCAGTCATAATTCAGAGGAAAATTATGGCTCTGTTACATGTTTGAAACTTTCCACTGTATTTCACTCCTGCTTTTGCTAAATTATGTGCAAATGATGGAAGTCCATACATACACATGAATGTGCTTTGTAAAGTTGAAATGTTTTCTTTGCCTGGAAATTATTTCCTCTTCCAGTGACTCTCTATCTGTTCTCTTTCTGTCCATGCAGTGCAGATGAGGGGAAATTCCTCTTTCTTCCGAGTTCCGGCCTTGTTTAGCTGGGACAAAGAACTCATTTCATGACTCAGTGAAAGGGACATCAGCAGAGATTCCTGGACTACAAAAGAATAATCCCGGAAATCTCACTGCATTGTGATTTTTGTTGAGATTGGAAAATGGCAACACCACTCCGTTGAACTCCATCAATTTTTCTTCTCTGCATCATGGGGTTGTCATTCTGGCCCAGAAAAGCTTAGGTTTATTTTCACTCCATATGGCTGTTTTCCTGTTTTCCTCCAGTTCTCAATCACCTGCAAAATACAGAGTGAAGCAGTGAAAGCTACAGGTGCAAAGAGAAAATTGTAAGTTGCTTTGGACTTTCTTGATAAAGAGTCTTAGGGGGATTTATTCCGGTGTTGTGGATGGGCTCAGCTTGTGCACATCACGCCGGGGGCCTGACAAAATGTTCTGAGAGTGGGCAGCCAAAGCCAAAGGTAATTCCCACCTTTCCTGCTTCAGAAAAACTCACTGACAGCACCTGATCTGAAGGAGAACTGCTGAGACAGACACCTCAATGATGTGTCTGTGCTCGTTTCTGTAAAAACACAGGTATCTTGTTGGGTTGCTCAAAAACACTGCAGCGTTTTGTAGAGACAAAATAAAGGAGTCCAAGCTGGGATTTCCCCTGCTCCCAAGAAAAGAAAAACAGAACAAAACCAAACCCAGAAAACCTCATGGCAAAGTCTTTCTCAGGGAAATCAGCTTGCTCTGTTCTGGGACAAGGAAAGCCTCAGCACAACATCTCCCTTTCATGTGGCTTGTGGTCTTTGGTTGCCTTTTCCTGCCACGGTTTCCATGTGTTTTTGGAGGCCAGGGAATGTGGAAATACCTCAGGGACACTCATCCTTTGCTGACAGCAAAACAGAGCAGCCCCATATCAGAGATGTGCCCTGCATTTACCCCCAGGAGCTGAAGAAACACTTCCAGCCCATACAACCCACCAGGAGAGAGATGCACAGCTTTGTTTGGGAAAATCACACAGTGATCACGTTCCACAGTAATAATTCCCCTGTTTAGTCTCCTGCAACACACAGAACTTACCTCGAAATGTGAATAGCCACTGACTCGGGTGCTGCATGGAGCACATGATGCTCTGGACCTGTCTGAAACCCCATTTAAGGCCTGAGAAACCAATCTCGGTTGCCTTGTGAAAGTTGAACTTTAGCCCACGATGCCTTTCTGGACTTTGGCCACAGATTTGTCCTGGACTGAGCCTCAGGACTCCTCAGAAAGTCTGAAATTTTTTCCCACTACTGCTGCAAATGAAGCTGACTGAAAACATGATCCTATCCTACCTCGTTTTATACAAACTCTCTTTTCATTTATCCAAAGCCTCCGTTTGAAATCTCTGGCCAGATCCACTCCAGACCAGGGGCCACGGGTTCATTCTCAACTTCTTCATTTTTTAATAAACTTCTCAGTAAGCCTCACCTCTGTTTCAAAGCTGGCTACAACATCCCCGAGCCCCGGGGCTTTGCAGAGCTTTGGGTTTCCAAATGAAAGCCTAACGCCGGCTCATTGTTCCACAACCCCTGCTCCAGCCTGACCTAAGCCCCAAAGCCTAGGATGCAAGGCGGTGTCAGGATTACTCCTGCGCTTGGCAGGGAAAACGCATCTGAAAAGAACAATTAACACTTTGTTAATGTGCCAAGGAACAGACTGATCTGCGTGCTGGCCAAAGGCAACAGAGCGACTGCTGTTTACCTTGATGTGCCTGCGCTGCTGCCGAGGAGCAGTTCTGATAGCAGGGCTTAGTCCCAGCCTTGAAGCACAATGACAGATGAGAGGTCCTCCTCTAATTTCCCGTCCTCTCCATTAGCAGGGAATGCAGATAAAGCCAGCAGCAGAACCCCGCAGCCCCGACTCCTACCTGGCAGATAATAATGCAAATTGCGGCGACAAAAGTGGCAAAAAATCCGCGGCGGGGAAATGGATGAATAGGGCTGATCTGGGCTCCGTGGGACAGCACCAAAAGCCGCTCCCAAGGGAGGCTCAGGTTCTGCTCAGATCTCTGCTGCTTTCGCCAGTCATTAACATTCATTCCCATCTGGGATTGCAGGCTGCCACCGGAGCCCTGGGATGCTGCTGTCACCAAATGTGACACAATACCTGATCAGAGAATAAAGGAGTTCTTGCAAGTCTCTCAAAACTATTTCTCCCTCCGTGCTCTGCACCCTGTGTCTGGCTGGGAGAGTTGAAAGGAGTCTGATAATTAAAAAGGATCCCAGATTAGGGTCAGCAGATGTCTCTGCACCAGCGTCCTGCATCCCACTTCACGCCAGCATCCTGCTTCCAGTGCCTCCCATAAAACCCTTCTTCACCTGGACAATTTAACACCAAACAGGGGATATTCAGCCCATATCAGCCCAATTTCCCTGCTTTCCCCCCAGGTTGTTGCTTTCCTGCCACTCTGGGATTGTTCCCACTGTACCTCTGGATAATTGAGTGACCCCTGGGGAGAGAGGGGCCAGTCCTGTCCTGCCGGCTCCGTGGTGGGATTGCCCTGCCCACGGCAGGAATCGCTGCCTTTGCTCCTCTGTCTTTCCATTTTGGCTCAGGCCCTGCCTGCCAAACCCCAGAGCTGAGGGGAGGCAGTGATTGATCAGGGGAAATTTCGCCAGCACAGACGCAGCCCTACAACCTTCACTCAAGATGGAATGGAAGTCGCCAGGATAATAAAGATGGATAGGTGGATAGACGGACGGACAGATATGGAGATAGACAGATAGATGGATGATAGCTTGAATCCTGCGTGTTAAAATTGTGGACAATCTGTCACCCAGCCTCCCTTCCCCTTTTTTATCCCTCCCCTTTCTTAAATTACGCCTATTTCTCTGGTGAAATTTATTACAATGTAAGAAATAATGACTTTTTAAAGATATTTTTTACTTTTTATGCAGAGGTGTGAGGGCTCCCTGAAAACAAATGGATGAAGATGTGAAAGCTTATTGGATTGTCACGTCGGATACATTATCCCCAGGGCTCTGAATGAAGAATTAGACCATGGAGATCTTATTTGACATTAGATGTTTCAATTTCTCCAAGAACATTAGGCATGTTGGATTCAGCGCTGAATTCAATAATAAACAACAAGCATTGACCCTCCCCCAGTCCCCTTTTACCCCTTAGCATTTTAAGTCCGAGACACGCTATTAAGATTTATTTTACATTTTTATTATTGCGCTCACAAGGAAAGGGAGATCATATTTGCATAACTCATTTTTATACAAACCTCTCTGTATTACTTACAGCTGCCGATTCTCCCCCCTCTCTAATATATGTGTTTATGTGGCAGTAAAACAATGACACTGCAACAACACGCTGGAAATTATTTACTCCGACCCTGCAGGTATTGCTGTCTATTTATTAACCCCTGGGAATTATTTTGATGGAAATCCCTTTGGATAATGCTCATCAAGAGGCTCAGGTTGTGCAGTCTGCTCCCAGGGAGAAGGCAGGAGTTTAACATCAGCCCCTCTCAGGGTGGTCAGTGAGTGACCACTTGGCCGTGGAGGCAGTTTGGGCATTTTTAGGGCTGGGTCTGGCTGGGATCACCGGGCTGGGTGCGGGATGAGTGCTGGGACAGGCTCCCTGGGGTGCTGAACGTGGGGATGGGCGCTGGATCACCCAGCGTGGTGCAGAATTTAGAGTTTTCCCCAGGGATTTCTCCATATCCTCTGGGCCAGACCACCACAGCCCCACACCCTGCCCTGCTGAGCCTCACCAGACACAAATCCAGGTTCTCCGTGTCACCTCAGCTCCCAAGAGCTGCTCAGACCTTCCCTTGTCAGACTGTTTTGTACTCTGGGAGCTCTCCTGGTCCTTTCCCAAGGGAGCTGCCCACTCCCCCAAACGCACCCAGGGAGCTGCACCCCAAACCACCTCTTTTCTCTGTATTTTCACACTCTGCACTCACTGGTGGTGCTGGTTGAAGGTGGTTGTCATGGAAACTCCCTTTTTCTGCTAATTCTGCAGGATTTCTTTCTACAGCATCGATCGGTGAACGTGCCTCCTTCTCTTGCTCGCCCTTTAAAATAACAGCTATTGGGAATACTTGAGGAATGCAAAATTTGCAAGGCTAGGGGGCTTCTCAGAGTGGTTGCTATTGATATTATATCTACATCCAATAGCTGCACCCTCCAGCTGCTTTTCAAAGGCGGCCCAAGAAGTCTCAAAGATGAAGAATTTCCCAACCAAACGGTTTTTCCCTCAACCCAGTTGGAGCAGTGATGGGTTCTGCCCCTCATGCCAGTCCAACCTACAGAAATTCCCATTCTTTTTCTCCTTCACAGCCTAGTCCTCCTCTGAGACCTCAATTCATGGCATTTTTGACCTCCTGGCACAGCATCTCCCACGTTTTAGTTATGGAGAAACCAAACTCAGCCTTTAGTTTTTCACTTTACCATTGCTCCTCTCATTTGGTAAGAGGCTTCAACTTCTCTTTAATGCTCAGAATAAAATCTGCGATTCACTTTATTATCTGCTATTCTAGATACCTTCTTTTACTCTTTAAAACACCTTTCCTGATGGTTTCCAGGGTCTTTGTCTGGTTGTGAGTGTGAAGACAGGGTGTGTCTGGTGAGGAGGGATAGCTTTTTTTGACAAATGATCCACTCACTTCACAGAAATTTCCAGGAAAACAAAAAGAAAAACAAAGTTTTAGACATTTCTCTCTTAAAAGACCCACCGATGAGGGATCCCCCCAGAAGCAGGAGAATCGTGTTATTAAATTATTCCATTTGGGGCATGGCAGATGGATCCGAATTTTTTTATTGGAGGAAATTTAATCTTAAAATCTCTCTCCGGCTTGTTTCTCTTTCCTAAAAACGTGGGTGGCCATTTTTAGGCTGCCATCAGAGTCCCCTAAGGTGAACACAGATATTTTCTGTGGTGTTTGAGGTCAGGGGAACAATGAGGAGCGGGGACTATCTGCATTCCAACATGCTGGATTTAATGACACTTCCATCAGGGAAGGCTCCCCAGAGTGTTCCTCACATCTCTCCTGAAGTCAAATTGAAAATTTATTCACCCAGCCGGGGATTTATCTCACCTACCCTCTCCTATTTCAGTGCAAGCATCACCCTCCGAGCCAGCTGTCTGGATGTTGTTTGTAATCAGGGGGGAGAGATGGGCACTTCCAGAATGAGATTTGTCTACCCTGGTTTTGACAGCCCTGTCTCCAGATGAGATGCTCTGGACACCAGCAGGGCACGTTTCTCTCCAAGAGCGATAAAAAGGGCTTAGCAATGCTGTCAAAATCCTGTTATGGGACAAAGGGAAGACCATCTATCCGAGCTAAAAATTTATTCCTAAACCAATAAGTGTTTTAACAGTTTAATAGCTCGAGTTATCCAATTAGTACAATAAAATTTCATTAATGATGCTGTTAAAACTGCTGTAGAGAGACATCCCTGCCTTCCCAGAGTCCATCCCCCACCTCTGGTGTTCCTCTTATCCTGCCACTGCTCCTCTTCATCCCAAAGTGGACAGATCCAATTAAAGCTTAGTGGCATTGCCTTTTGCAAAGATAATGCCAAAGATAGACAAACTCTAAACATAATGAAAATGATGTAAACTTGCTATGCATTCTTAGATAGAACATGGGTTCCTTCACCTTCAACAGTTTCTCCACGGAGAAGGAGGAGGGGTGATTAAAAGCCATCACCACCCTGAGCTGTTCCCTGGCAGGGGCTGATAACCGTTCTGGGGATTTGTTGCATTGTATCCCCACACCCAAGCAAATGTTTCCACATAAGGAAAAGGGTTTCAGTTTCATCTCAGAACTTTTAAGGGAAAAGCACCAGAAACTTCTGTGTTTCCTTCACTGTAACAGGCCCACTGCCAGCACAGGGGCACCAGTTGGATCTTTGGGATGTTTCCCAAAACCTGTAGTTGTTTCCATTGGGCAGCAAGCCAAAAACCCCTCCTAAAACATTAAATACGTAAGAAAGAGCACAGAGGTGCTCAGGGCTTTTGGGGGTGCCTTAGCCTGGTGTAAGGGGCTTCCCTTTTGTTTTTGTTTTGTATCATTTGTTATTTTCTTTTTAATTAAAACCTTTTGCTTTTCAAAACACACCTGATGAGCCGTCTGGCATATTATTTTTAAGCCATTTCTGAGAAGTTGCACATCAGCCCTCAGAGCGAGATGAACCCTTGGGGAGCTGATAACACGCTGGCCCCATACAGAATTTCACCAGGGTTACTTCTCCTCACTCTTGGTTTCTCCATCCCCCTGTTCCCACCCAGGGCTGGTTTTTCCTGGGCAGTGGCCATGGGGATGTCCATGAGCTGAGCTCAGGCACAAGGGCCTCGTTCAGGGGATATTTGTGGTCACAGGGACACCCAGCTCTGGGCACTGTAGCCCTGATTTCATGCCTGAAATGTTTTGGTTTCTGAAATTCTTTTTGCAGGAAATTTTCCGTAAACAAGAGAAATGTTTTTGTAACTGTACCTATGTTTATCCATTCTTTCTCACAGGAGGGACTTCTTGATCTCCCTCTATTTTAACCAATGTGATTGAAGAGGTTTGCCTTTGTTTCACCAATCAAATTGAGCTGTGTAAAATGGTATAAAAAGGAAACACATCCCAAAAATAAAGAGTCATTTTTCTAGCCTTCTGATCCCGAGAGCCTGTGTCGTTTTTGGTGTAAAACAGTGACAAGGCACAGCAAGTTTAAAGCCATCCTGAGCTCCCCCAGTGTCAGATCAGCTCAAAGCCTTTCACTCTCAGTGGCTGAAACCACGTTAGTTGGGGCGCAAAGGACAGCACAGAGAGATGTCCCAGGGTGTGTATCCAGTGTTATTCCCAGTGGCATTAACCACAGGGCACTGACCTTTTCTCATTCATGGCCACTGTTCCATTCTCTCCACAGCATCTCCAGCCTAAAATGTTCCCCAGCCATTTCTTCTTTTTTTTTCCCACCAACTTGTGGAATAAATGAGGTTTAAATCAGGTTTCAAGTGACCCGTAGCAGCCTTTGCTCCAAGCCCATCAGGGTCAATAGAGAAAGTTCTCATGTCAGAGTTAGATGAAGTTGCTCTGCAAGAGAAGCATTTTCGTGGAAAACCTCTCCAGCTTGATACTAATGGTGAAATAAGAAATATCTGCTCTATTTCTAAAGTTGATTCTCAACCCTTTACACTCAGCAACTGTTACCAGGAGAGGCTTCAGGCGCCCTGA
>VYZR01037719.1:27239-38552 GCA_013400675.1 Oxylabes madagascariensis | reverse complement strand
GTTGGGGTGGAGTGAGAAGTAAAAAACACCTTCACTCTGCAGAAGCACTGCTCAGCAGTAACAAAGACATCCCTGTGTTACCAGGACTGTTTTCAGCACAAATCCAAAACACTGCCCAGACTAGCTGCTATGAGGACATTTAACTCTATCCCAGGCAAAACCAGCACATTATTTTAATAAATTCTCATGTTCTGTTTTTCTTTAAATAAGAAAATAAAATGAAGACTGTGGGGAAAAACAATAAATAATGACATAAATATGAAAATATGGAGCTCAGAAAATTCAAAGGCGGAACCCACTTGTGCTGAGCAGGGGGACTGACTAGTTCTAGTGTGCAAAAGGCTCACTCTTTTAATCTGCTTCTGTCAGGTGAAAAACCCCAAAGAGGTGGTAGCAGCTTAGGAGTCCCTCTGTCACCTGAACACCAGCCACTCACCTCCTACTGCCAGTGTGTAAACTCATACAGAGGTTTGTTTTGTCCATTTTCCTTTCCTGCTGCCTTTGCCATGATTTTATTATCTATTATTTCTGAATCCTCGTCATATTTGTCCCAAAGGAGCAGCAAAGCAAAAGCTGAAAATGAATTCCAATAATAACTGAAATGCCTTTAGTCTAGTTAGCTTTTGATCAGCAAAACCTTTCAGAGGGCATAGGGCTGTAACAGAGGCACTGAGTAAGTAAATGGTCAGTGTGCAGATCAAGCTTTGATGACACTCTCTACAAATAGAAGGGCTAGAAACTTATATTATCACTATTTAATTTATTCCCTCACTAAAAAACTGGGCACATTTCCATGGTTCCCTTGCCAGCTGGCAGTAGCAGACTGACTTCGAGAGCTCTTTGCTGATGACCTGTACTTCCCAGAAAATACAGCAGGGATAAGCTCAGAAACATTTCTAACTCAGACTAATTTTTTAATTACTTAATTTTAGGCCACATACTTCAAAATTAGGTTCCCTCCTGCATTACTAATTACTTTTATGCTAACATCTTATATTCAATGATGAACAGTGGATTTTCCAGCAGTGACTATGATACAATAAAACATCTCTCTGTACTATTCCCCTGCCCCTGAAGGTACATGTACCACGAGCTACATTCTGGTCCTAAGCAATTAATTAATAATAGAAGGCTAGCTATAGTTATTACATCTCCATCCACTTTTCTTTTTAAAATAACTCTGTTCAATACACAACCAGGTTTCAGAGTGACAGTACAAAATTCAGATCAATATCTACTGAAGTGGAGCACAATCCGTATGCTCTTGAACTTCATAATAACCTGTCATAATCGAGCAACTTAAAACTTCTAAGCATTTTCTCAGAACCTACCAAAGTACAACTGAAAAGCCATGTCCTACCTTATTTCACTGTTGGTAGCATTTTCAAATATAAATGGAACAACACTGAGAAAATATTTTTTGTTGTGTTGTGCCCAGTTTTAAAGAACTCAGCCAGTAGGCTTCCACTTATCTCTTCCACTGATTCTACAGCTCTATTAGAGGCATATCCTTGAACACAATATCAAACTGCATCATTTTCTAAACACAAGCGGAATTTAAAACACACAGGCATGCATGCATTTCACTTACATAACTAAGCACATGAATTAATCCTCAGGATAATTTCCCCTTTCCTAGCAAATCTGGAAAGATAAAATTTAGTCTTCAACCAGCCCCATGTTTGACTTAAAATTTGCTATCAAATACCTTCTTGAGTTTTGATTGTTCAGTTTTGTTGTTTGGGGCTTTTTTTTCACTGAAATGAAGACAAAAAATATTACTTTTTTTATTTACTGGAGGAAAGACCACACTGATGGATTTCTAGTGCACATTCAATGATTTTACGTGAGAATGCTTAAAAACGTTTTTTAAAAGGTTCTATTCTTACATACTGACAGGTGTAAACCACAAAACAGGAAAAAAAAAAACAACAATCAAGACACAGCAGTAGTAACATCCATGTATTTGAAGTGCCCACTGCAGACACACATCCCTCTCCGCTAATAAAATAGGAAAAATAGTGAATAAATAGGATAATGCTCTGAATACACCCAGCTGGTAGCCTATCACAGAAATCCTGTTCCTGTACTGTACCTGGGTCTCACCTCAGGATTCACACAGGACAAACTCTACAAGATTCCCTAAATGATGGTCACTAAAAAAAATGACCCAAAGTACCTGCCAGGGATCTTGGTGATTTTCTGTGTTCTGTGCTGCTTTTAATTTCAAAGTCATCATTCATGACTTTACTGTATATGTATTAAAATAGATATCTTATCATTCCCCTGCCAACGCTTGGGAATCCATTCCCATGAGACACTTAATCCATAGGGACAGAAAGGTACATCCGCTAGCCTAACACACTTTGAGAAACACAGAGAAGGCCTAGGAAGCTAACTTAATCTTCCATTCATATTTCATCTTTTCACCAGAGGCATTCCAGACCATATTAAAATCCCCAGAGAGTATCTACGGTGAAGATGCCAATCACAGAACATTTACCTCAAGGGCTGGCCCCATTTACTCATTAGCTTCCTTAATAATTATTATAAGTATATATAACCTTCTTATGTAACCTCTCTTAAACTTATGGCACACTTCTTAGTAAAGGGGGAATATTTTTCTTGTCAAATTTTCTATAGACAGTATCGGCCGTATTCCAAAATAACTAATACCCACTACGAAGACTGAGGAAACTAAGTCCTCCCACCCCCATCAATGGAACACAACAAGTAAAGACTCAGTTGCAAATGACATGTTATTTTAGGATTATAGGGTCTATACATTCATCTATCTGTGCCATAAAGCCATGATTACATCCAGACAGCCCTGGGCACTTGTTATCGACAGAGCCATGGATGATTTCTAACAATGGTCGTCTTGGCACGTTGGAATATCCTGAAGAGCAAGTGGGAGAAAATCATACATCTGCCTTCAAGCCCTGCAACAACACAAGCTAACGCACTTAACTTTCAATTTCATCATCAGGACTAAGTGAACCATAGAATTATAGAATATTCTGAGTTGGAAGGCACCCACAAGGATCATCAAAGTCCAACTCCAGGCCCTGCACTGGCTGAGGAATCACACCATGTGCCTGAAAGCATTGTCCAAACGCTTCTCGAACTCTGCCAGGCTGGTGTTATGATCACCTCCCTGAGGAGCCTGTTCCAGTGCCCAATTAACCTGTGGGTAAAGAACCTTTTCCCAATATCCAACCTAAACCTCCCCTGACACAACTTCAGGCTATTCCCTTGGGTCCTGTTGCTTCAAAAGTACCAGATCATACTACAGAAACAATGTCTTTCTTTCTTTGTTTTTAGGGAGCACACAGAATTTATCATTGGAAATTTCTTCAAAAGTACACTATCATTCCAGTTCACCGTGATTTATGAATGGCAACTGCAGATAGCACACATGATATCAGCAGCTCTGAAACACCAAGTGCAACGTATTAGATACATTACGCTCTTATACTTCCAATAAGGCTTCAGTTCTTTGTCCTCTCTGAAAAGCTATCATGACATATAACCCAAAGATTTATTACTTTAATTCAAGACAGTATTTTGGTATTTTGTTAGTACCTCAAACTGTGTGAAACGTTTTCTACCTGATATCCAAAGAAGACCATCCACCACATATCCCGCATGGCATGAGAGCGACCGATCAAAGGACTGCACAAAGGTCCACTTGTTCTTCCTGGGGCAGTAGCGTTCAACTGTGGGCAACACTTGACGCAATTCGTTTCTGCCCCCTACGGCATAGAGGTACTCATCCACGGCTCCCAGCACAAAGTGTTCCCGGCAGTTCTTCATCGGAGCTATCTCCGCCCAGGAGTTAGTGCGGGGGTCGTATCGACAGACAGTTCTCACGGCACACGTGCGCCCTGTGGAGTGCTCTACCTCTCCACCAGCAACAAAAAGAAAGTCTCCCATGACAGCAACACAGTGGTGGCTCCTCCCCACAGGCATAGGCGCCAGCTCGCTCCAGTTAGCGATCCCCGCAATATGAACGTTCTCTTGGTCTACTGGATTGAAGTATCTCAATTCCTTCACTTTACAGACTTCTCGTTTTTTCCCACCAACAATATAAAGAGTGTCTGACTGGAAGCGAGGCTTTGTCCTTGCAGTTTGCCAAACTGGCTGTGCATAGACGCTCTGGTGGTAAGCCAAGGCCTCATTAATGAGCGCTGTCGCAGTTTCACTGGCTTGGACAAGAGGATGAGTAAGAGCTACAGTATGCAGAGTATCCACATCCATAAGGCCAAAGCGGACGTACTGGAGAAGTTCATCCAGATATTGGTAGCGGCAGTTGTGCTCCAACCACCTCACAGCCAGCTAAAAGTGGGAAGAAGGAAGGGAAAAACAAGACACACATTATTTGCATATTACTCTGTCAATATACAGTCTTTTGAAATTTGCTTGCATTCCAAGAGCAGATATATACTTGCCTCAGTGATGGTATCTATGCATCTAAAGAGCAGCGGTGAAAGCCTATTAGTCCACATAAAAAGATACAGCGTATACACAAAAGTATTGTATTGGACCAGCTCCCCTAAACAATTCCCACGGCATTATCAGCTGCTATGCAATACTCTCATTGTGCAATCTGTTAGTGTTGCTGGACACCATACTACCCCTGAATCAAGCTGCTGGAAAAGTAATATAAACATAGGGGCTATGGGATCACTGGATACCACAGGTATACTAGAAAGAAGACTAATGTCAGAAGATCACAAAGAAAAGCCTTTTCTGCTCTGCATATTTCATCCTATTTACAACAAAATATTCAAGAAATATAACACATTACATATGGAATCCTTCAATATTTTTTTTTCTTCTTCATTTATTTTATTTATTAAGTGGAGAAAGGTGTAAGAGGACAAAAAATTAAGTAAGAAAAGAGAGAAGCACAGAAGAGGTCCTGCTAGTTTGGGGCAGACAGAAAGGAACAATTCAACAATTGCAGCTAGTATCAACATTCAAAATTAAACATAGCATTCAATCACATAAAGCTTATTGAATCCAACTGGTCCTAAAAAGAGGTTAGGAATGGCCTAAACTGTTTCAAGAATTGTTGTGTAAGTTATTCTTGAAAACATCCAGTAATGAAGACACCAAAACTTCCTCAGGAAAACCATTCCCATGCTCTGATATCCCCTCAGACAGATTTTCCTCTTACATATACAGAAGCTTTAAACTCTTAAACTCATTGCTCCATTTTCCATGTTTGGGTTTATATTTCAGAGCAACCCTTAAAAACGATTCATTCATACAGGATGAAAAGGATTTTGTTACCTTCTTTTTCTTCTCCACCTTAGATGCATTTTAATATTGGTAGGAGTTTCCTTTCCAGTGAATGAAAAAAGTATTTCAATGCATCTTAGGTCATATTTTCTAAATCTCTGGTTGCTTGGCTCACACTTCTCTGTTATTGAAATCTTTAATGTTTGCTGTTGAAAACTGGACATAATCTTCCTCTTAAGGCTGCAGTAGTAGTGAATAGGTTGGAAGAATCTCTTTGATTGTAATAATCTATGCCATTCTTGCTAGGGCATCACTACGTAAGACTGTCAGTGGACTATGAAGTTACTGATCCATATTTAAGCTTATGACCGAGTACTAATTTTTTTGGGATATTTTTTTTTTGGTGGGTTTTTGTTTGTTTTGTTTGCATTTTGTTTGTTAGTTTTTTGTTTTGTGGTTGGGTTTTTGTTTGTTTGTTTGTTTGGGTTTTTTCTGCAGAATTTCCACAAAGTGTCATATTTTCTCTGTCATTACCAAACACTCTACTATTACTTTACGCCAGTAAGGGACTGCTCCAGTCAAGATCATTCTCAACCCAAATTGTATTTTCAAAAGTGCTAGAAAACCATTTCACCTTCTGATTTTCTGAAAACATAAATCCCTTATAATTGTTTCATCCCAGTCATTATCAAAGATAATGACTAGTTCTGGATAAGAACTAACTCTACTTGATACTTCAAATCATTTTGACACAGAACTCATGGAGTGGGTGTTTCTAACAAGCTGAGTGATGAAAAAAATTTCAGTTAAATCTTATGGCCCTGTGCTGTTGTTGGGAATGTCACATAAGGAAGCTGAAAATAAAGGCTGCTCTTATTCATGGCTTTTGTATATGATGTATTAAATTTATTACTGGTTCTGTATTCTATCAGAGAGGGAAGATGACAACGCAAAACCACCTTCTTAAGGTTAATTTGAAACACTTTTTCCACACTGTGAACCCCTGTGAAACAAAGAATCAATGACGGGCATAAAAAATGCAACAGTAGTTCAGTCAGTAAAATGCTGCATTGAGTTTCAAATACATGCATTAACTATATGTATTTTGACTTGCTAGTAAAAAAAGACAATAATTAAATACATTTGAAAAGGGTTTTGAACTTGAAATCATTGAGCTTTATAGTCAGGTGTTCCAAGTCCACCAAACCCACATGTAAGGTGTCTCCTACTGAGTTGTATCAGGCAACTTCCTATTCCATGTCTTCAGCCATGTGAATGATTCCTGAAAGGCACTTAGCTCTCATCATTCAGGCACTTGAAATTGAGGAGAAATTCAGGCTATCTTCAGTATATGTCAACTAAATGATATGTGGGTTACTATATTGAGATAGAAGAATTTACAAAAACTGAGTTCTTATCTATCAGCACTTGCATCCAACAGACTGGTTAAGTTTGGAACTATAAGTTCATGCCGTTGCTCGCATCTAAAATGGCATCACAGAGGTATCACTTGGGCTGCAATGACAGACATTTACAGACTCTGTAAAAGACAGGCACTAATGTAAACCAGGACTTGGTAATCACAAGTCTTTCAGAGGAAGCTTGATATTAATGCCTTACTATTATCTTAGAACTTCATCCATCTGCTTTCCTTTATTGTCTTGCCTTTGGTCCCCCAATAAATACTGTATTAACACATGAGCAACACCACATACATTCATACATAAGAAATGGTACCTGCATTCATTTCTGGATATGGGATGTGTGATGATCTGCACAGAAGGCATGGACATCTCCATTAAAATACATTTTCTCTGCTGTAGGAAGTTTGGCATATGCAACTTGGTTCATACTGAGTTAGGTCTCTACTGAGAATAGTCCTGGAGTTGTAAAAAAATGTTTCACTGAAACAGTAATGTTCAGCTTTTCCCTAAACCCCTTACAGTGATGGTTGCAAAGTGATACAAAGTGATACTCATCTATCCTGCATCTTTTTTATGAAAACCTTTGAATCTTTCCAAATTGAGTTTACTGCAGCCTGCATGGGATTTTCTATGTGCTGCACCTCAAGGTATCTTTGGCCTATGTTACTTCCACCTTTCCCCTCTGACAAGCAGCTGCAGCAACAAAGGGGAGGGCAATGGGAATCCCAGGCTGTCTCTTGTGCAGGTTGCTACTGGCTCTTACCAGACTCCATGTGTGAGGTCAGTTTGCAGTGGAAGATTTCATTTTATTGTATGAGTTTAGAAAGCAGGGCTAAGAACCCCGCACACCACCTGGATGCCCTACAGGCATTTGACAGAATGCAGAGGTATGTGAATCACAATGTGTATAGAAGCTCCTGTCCAAATCAACTCACGCTGCTGTTTGAATGCAATCTGACTACAGTCCTCTGTGTGAACACAATCTGTTTGATTCAGATCATGCTACTGTTTGAACACAATCTGCCCAGTGCCCACCTAATCTGTGACACTCCAAGGCAGAAAAAAGGCCTTAGGAGCTAAAAGCTATATTGTTTTTATCGTCTTGTCTTGCTATTTGTGACAACAACTGTTTTAAAATTAATTTTGGGTCAATACTTAAAAATAAGTGCTAGAAATTTAACCTACAAATGTAGGTATCTATATCTATATTTAGAGAATACAGGACAAACTCCTAAATTGTGACACGAGGTGATGGAACAGGTCATGTGGTTTCAGGAACACTCACCAACTGAGCCTTAGACTTCTACACTGGTTTTGCAGCACATTATGTTACATGTTCTCTAGCAGAAGATGACGTCTCACACTATGGAAGCATGGAAGAAAATTGGGTGTGGGTGAACAGTCTGGCAGCTATTGGAGGGCTGAAAAAGTTCAAAAGAACAAAACTGAATTCCCAAACAAGTCTTACACTTGTAGTAGAAGTAGTCACTGGTGGACTGTAACAATTCTAACTTCCTTCAGTGCAAAGGAGGCAAATATAACTCCCACCAACATATGGCAGACACAAACTTCCATGTACGAGACCAGCACACATCTGCATATTTATCAACACAATTTCTAACAGCTTTACTCAGGTTTTGTTTAATCTAGACCCCAAAACCTGGTGCCTACATAAGAACTCCAGAATTCATCCCATCTATACACTGATTATAGTGCCTATGTTTTTGCCTCTCTGGAAGTAACAATTAGCAACTATAATCAGTATTGGCAAAATAAACTCAAAGTCATTATAGACTTCATGATGCTGCAAGAAAAGACATTCTGGCTTCTCTAAGGAAATACCAAGAGCACTTGAAATTACAACTGTGTTTGAAGTGCCAACAAGCAAGCAAGCAAAAAAAAAAAAGGACGATATAAAATTTTGAGGTTTAAAATATTTGTATTAGTGCTAAATAATTTACAAAAATAAGGGAAGACTCCTACTCCTACTGCCGTATAGGCAAATTCTGTTTAAACTGCTAGAAGCTTCTTTTCTATTAATTTTAATGTATGAGTGTGTGAGTAAAGGAAGCTACAGCCTAGTGCCTATATCAAGTTTGATAAATAATATATTTTGCCATATTCATCTTCTAAAGTAAGTAAATGACAAAAGTAGACTTTCAGAAGGACAGGATTTTCAAACCAGATTAATTCTCTTATTCTAATGCCTTAACCCAAAGGATTTTTCTTCTCCAAGGTTACATTATGTGATTTAGCAATGGAGTACATTCTCAAAACAGCTGAAAAGAGATGGAAAAATATGTTGTGGCACAGTTGAAGCACACATCAGAGTACATCTGCATGTTGGATAGTGAGTTCATTGTTTTTCCAACACCTGCTTCTGCTTCCGCTTCCAGTATAGCACTTAAACAGTCCAAGTCACACAGGCTTGGAGCACAGTCCTTCTCTCCCTGCTCTCAGTGGTGTACACACCATACACATCCCACAGCCAGAGAGGCCACAGAGGCAGAGGAGGTTAAAGCTGAACTAGGAATTTCACTCCTGTTGAAGATAACCCCGCAAGAAGTAGCTACCTAGTCCTTTGGGCTGCCAGCTGTCCCACAGAGCATGAGAGGCCATCATGCCTGTGCCTTGTCTGTTCAGCATCCCCCTGCTGTCCTGCTCACGCCACTCTGCCGGGAAACGTGCCAGACCTTCACTTGACACCACACCAAGCTTTCTAATCAGAAAAGCCAAGCTACTTCACGAGTGCAAAAAGCTTGACATACTCATATTTATTAGACTCAGGTTCACTGAGAAACTACTCTAAGTCACAAAGTCAATGTCAGGGAAAGTTTCTGTTGACAGAGTTCCAAGAAAGGAAAAACTTTTCGAAGCCTGGGCTCTGTGAGAGGCAGGGGCCACGGGAACTTTATTAAAGTCGTCTTGGCCTGCTCTTTAGTTGATATATTCATGTTGTAGCCCAATGGACTGTAAATATGCTACTTTATATCATCCAAGGTGTTTAGCAAATGAGATGAAGTCAAAAAGTGACAGCAACGGAAAAAATGAGGGGGTTGGAGTGTTGTTTTTTTGTGTTTTGTTTGTTTTAACAACAATAAATAGAAGGAAACAAATATTCCAAGGTTTTAAAACAATTAATTCACACTGTCTCATTAAAACAAATAGAAATCTTAATTATAATAACCTAGTGAATGTTTTAGGAATAAACGTTATTTAGGAGTAAACAAAATTTTAAATATGGAAACCAAAGTGGAAAGATGCATTTTACTGGACTGAGATCAGGTATGTGCAACAAAAATGACCCAATTTGTGTGTGACAATCTGATGCTTATAGTAAATCAGAGGAAGATAAAAAACTACAAATCTCACTTCAACAGTTCTTCTGTTCCTTAACAGCAGCAAAAAATTTTGGCCAGAAAAAAATATCAAATTAATATTTTTGTATCCTTAGCATATTGGACAGTGCTATATACTTGATTCTATTGATTTTTGAAGCCAAGAAGAGTCATGAAAGCAACACAGTTACTACAGCTATCACTCCACAACTACATTTCAGTTGGCAATTGTCAGCAACACCCTGACTCTTCAAATTTCAAGTACAGGAGCAGAATCTATCGATAAAGCAGGACAATTACCAAAGCTCTGAAACAAAGTCCATTGAGGGATATGGAAAAAATTTCACCTAATCTAAAATGAACAGCGATTTCCAAAGGGCCTGAATTTGGATCTCTAAAGGGTCTTTGTCATCCTCAGTCTCTACAGGTTACAAAGGACAAAATCCAGGGGGGTTAGAATATTCATTTAAGCATTTTAAGCAGGATGAACTAAATAGGTCTGTATCATCCATTTAGGAAGAAAAATGTAAGAATTGTTGCTGAGGGAAGAAGTCCCACCACACAACAAAACACATTCACACAATTTTTCAAAGCCATGAGTTACATATGAATATTTTTAGAAGTTAGTAACCATGTAGCACAGCCTCCAGACTCACCTTGCAATTTTATCAATCCNTTTTTTTTTTTTTTTTTTAATGTGAAAAATGAAAGAAAAACGTTCCTCTAGATGTATTATGCCTTTGGGCTCCATGTGAGGGAAGCGAAAAAAGACAGAGAAAGCTACTGTGAAGGTCACAGAGTGAAAGAACTTCCTCAGGGCACAGAATAAATTAAATCCCAAGGAAAAAATAAAATGTGATTTCCAGAGTGTGAGGCACAAACTCAAAATGACAATGATTGACAGCCAAACTATATCCGTGCAATATCGAAGACTGCACGTTCTCATTTACCTCAGTGTAGCCAGCAAGCGCCCATTAAACATCCGTCTGATGCCCAAATTAACCTTCTTGGCAAACTGAAAGAGGCACAAACTATCATAATCAACCTTTCATTATCACAGCAGCCTCTAGTTAAAGGGTCAGAATAATTGTGCCATCAGAGCCCTGATTGTTTTCAATCAACAGACGACTGGAGTGACAGCTCAGTGATGGAGTAGTTTGATGAAACCGCACCAGGCCTAATCAGAGCAGATGAAAGGAAGGCATGATTGGTGCAAATGAACAGTCGTGCCTCTCTTTTTCATTTACAATCTGAAATTACTCTTAAATTTACGGGTTTTTTTCTCCCTTATGAGTACCTCTGAA
>VYZR01037718.1:0-10281 GCA_013400675.1 Oxylabes madagascariensis | reverse complement strand
TCATGGAGCAGCCCCATTAGCAAACTCCATTTATGCTAATGGACCTGCTTGCAGTGCTAATTATCCCAGCCCTTGGCCCTGGTNTTGCAAGAGCCTTTGTCTTGGTGGCTTCCAGCTCTGTACCTCTGGAAGGGAATCCTCAGAGACAGCAAGGACTCCAAATGCGCTGCAATAGCACTCAGCAGACTTGAAGACGTGCATCTGCTTCATTAAAACTTGATCCCCAAGTTCCGCTCTCTTTTTCCTTCCTCGAGGGTTTTCAAACATTGTCTTCCTGCATACCTGGATAACCGATGCTGTACAGGGCTTTAGTTAAGGTAATTTGAGAATTCTTTTATATTGAAAAGGTATAAAAAGTAATCCCCTGAAGTAGTTGATTTTCCTTCCTCGACATTCCGTTGTAACCACCTACTTCTGCTTTACCGCATTAGTATTCTGAGGGGTTACAGAAGAATTATTATAGTTCAGAACACAAAAACCAGGTCTGGCAGCCCCTGGGGGGTACAGGGCAGAACAGCATGGGGCCCTGGCTAAGACCCCAGAGAGCTGAGCTCTCCTCCACAGGCAAGGTGATCACAGGCAAGCTGCCTCATGTTAGGAAGTTTGCTTCCTGACTCTTCCTCTCCCCTTGACTTCTTCGGGGCAGGAAAAGTTCCTCTGCCCTTGAACACTGCTCAGCAAAAGGAGTGCGGATGTGATGCAAATCAACAGCAGCAGAAAGAAACCGTAATTGTAACAGAAAAAAAAGAAAAAACCAAACAGTGAAAGGAGATGGGATTGCCCAGGTCTGTGTTGAAGTTAGCATGTGTTTCATACAATGCTACAGAAGCAAAACTGCATTTCTGCAAGCCCCTGAGAGAGACAGAGTTCAGCACAGCACAAAGGCCCACTATCATAATTCCAACAGAACTCCAGCTTATTTTCCCCTAGAGTAACAGAGCGAGGATACAGCCTCAAACACAGGTCCCTTAGATCACCTCACCCAGCGGCAGAGGGCAGCCAACCTCTCCTGAATAAAAACCTCCAGATGTGTCCTCCCTTCTTGGAGACATTTCCATAATGCCCNTTTTTACTAATTGTCTATCAACCATGTTTTATGCAGAATGCTTGGGGGCTGCTCTGTTTTTACAGCTTTCATCCATAAAATAAGAATCTAAAGCTTCTAGAAGGAGAACACAATTACCCTACAATGATGTAACATCAGAATAAATTCAACACAATCTGTATAAGCAAAGAGAAAAAGCACCCAAGCCTTTTCCAACTAGCAGTAGATAATACTTTATAACTGCCCTGTCATCAACCTTTGAAGCTACCTCCAGAGCCATATGTGGGTTGGCAACCAGGCATAGTGGCTAACTAGTTTTGCATCTAGCTGTACACAAGTAGAGACATATGGAAATGAACAGCCTGGCAGAACAAGTGCACTCTGAAGCAGTGACTTCCGTAAATAAGTGCCTGCACACTGGCAGATGGAGAAAAGCGCAGTTAGGGAGGGACTGTGTTGCAGCAGCAACTTGATTTTAAACAATTAGTAAAAATCAGCCTGAACTTCAGATCTGAGGCATTTCCAGGGGCTTCAGTCCTCTTCTTGTTGGGAAAAATCCTCTCCATAAAAACAGGGAAGGTGAAGGTAGAGCAATACAGCTAGCAAAAGATACCAGGAGCTGCTTCAGGGAGCAGAGAACAGGACTGGGAAGTCACTGATGATTTTTGCCTCTTACTACTCTGCTAGTCATGCTTTTGGTACCTTTCATAAAGGCACAACCAATTATTCCCCACAGCCTAGAAAACCAACACGTGGAGAGACTCTCAAGATGTGTGGCAGCACCTGAAACATGGGCACAGTGTATACAGGAATGTGGGATATACACATCCCCCTTTCCTGTAGTGAATGGGAATTTGTGCCTATTGCTGCCTTCCGCACTTATTCCTCTGGGGATCAGTCTGTTTCAAGGCAAATGGTGCCTTTCCTGTTTGCAGGCTGCAGACTGATTCCCAGTCCCTGTTCAATGTGATAGGCTCATGGAAAATGAGTATTACTTTTATTCCACTGTTTGGGACATGGGGAGTCCTTGTCTGGTGACCTCCAAGATCTTTCTTCTTACCGTATCTGAAACAATTTTTTGTGTACACCCTCTAACCCCAATTGACATGATTATTGTGACGTGGAAGAAGATAAATTTAAACACATTTCAATAAACTAGCTAAACTTCACTAAACTCTCTCAATAATATGCCACCTTTTTTAATAAAGGAACTCCTTTTCCTGACACTGTATCCCTTGATATTACATGTATGATCTCACTTGGTTACCACCTCAGGTTTCACATGTCTGTGATACCTCATCTTCTCCCACATCACAGGGGTGATCAAGAAAAGCAGCAGGCACCAATTTTCCAGGGGATGCCCCTAAATCCAAACCCTGCACTAAGCTAAAGCCATTTACAGTGGCAATCAGCCTAGAAGCCGCCTCACTTTGGTAAGAATCACCATGGGAAAGCCATGACATGCCTTCCACAGGCCCCCCCGGAGATCTGCCTGCTCTGGAAGCTGTGGATCAGGCTGTCTGCTCCACTGCAAGGGCCACAGCAAAGCCAGCACAGCCACTGGTCCAAGGAGTCAAGGGCCACACGCACACACCAAGTGAAAATTGTGGAGGATTACCTCTGCACAGATGCCGCTGTGCAAATGTTTTGCATCAAACAGTAACAGCCACTATCAAATCAAAAGAGTGAAGAACAGATGGGGAGGAGGCAGTGGTGAGAGAGAGGACTCCAACAGGAATGTGGATTTTCTCTCCCACCTTCCCTGGTCTGATATCAGCCCTAAATAAACCTTTGCACATCTCCATACAGGCAATCCCCACTGGTGGGTTCCAGCACTCCCCGGCAACTCTGGCTGCTTTACCACCACGGCACAAGACATCAACACTCCCACAAAATGCTGCAATATCAGACTGTGGGGTTTGGGTTCCCCCCACAATGGGGGTCCTACGGACCAGCCCCTCTACCCAGCACTACGGTTGTTTAATCTACTCTCTCCTTCAGGAAGGTTTAACAACAGATCTGATTCTGGAAAGAAAACAGTCCCTACTCATGATGCTCCTCAAACTTCTCTTGTTCTCCAAGAACAGCGCAGGGCTAGCTGAATTTCTAAGTTTTCTTACTTTTGTAAGAACATCTTTCGTATTTAAGTTTTCAAAAGAGGCAAGTGTTTACTTGATATTTGGCCCAGAAAAACAGTTGCTGAATCCCCAGGTTTCTCTTCAGTGCTAAAATATTAACATTACAACTTGAATTAAGATTTTGTAATAGGTGATTGTAGGAAATTCACTTAAGGCTGCAGATTTAATGTAAGATAGCAGTCTGTGGCACATAACAAGCATTTTCATCAAAATAATCCANCGTAATTGTAACAGAAAAAAAAGAAAAAACCAAACAGTGAAAGGAGATGGGATTGCCCAGGTCTGTGTTGAAGTTAGCATGTGTTTCATACAATGCTACAGAAGCAAAACTGCATTTCTGCAAGCCCCTGAGAGAGACAGAGAGTTCAGCACAGCACAAAGGCCCGCTATCATAATTCCAACAGAACTCCAGCTTATTTTCCCCTAGAGTAACAGAGTGAGGATACAGCCTCAAACACAGGTCCCTTAGATCACCTCACCCAGCGGCAGAGGGCAGCCAACCTCTCCTGAATAAAAACCTCCAGATGTGTCCTCCCTTCTTGGAGACATTTCCATAATGCCCTCACCCTCACACCTCCAAGTTGTGTGTGTGGGTGTGTTGGGGCAGCCCTTGCTGAGGAAAACCTATCAAACACATTGAAACATCAATGCACACAGCACTTCTTTTCTGTTTGTGGAATCTTCCTGACTTAGGCCTACCTGTCACACCCTGGCTGAGAAGGATGTGATTCTCCTACCGAGAACTCACTGCCAGAATGAGCCATCCCCACAGAACTTGAGTTTCAATCCACTTCTCAAGTGGCCAACACTATGGGTGTTCATGACGTATTATTCCCTCCTTCCACATCCCAAGGCCACCAAGGCAGGTGATCACGCTCTTGCCTCCACTACAAAGTATCTTGATACACGAGCACAGCTCACTGCTTTACTGGACAGCAAACTCCACATGAAATTGCCGGGCTGATCTCAGAGCTAAAAGGTTGAATATTCATTTCCAAGCAAGACAGACCCCATCGCAGTGAGACACCAGGAGAAGCCTTGTGCATCTGCAAAGCAGAAGGGAAGAGCCCCCTTAGACACAGCCGCTGTCTATCAACCATGTTTTATGCAGAATGCTTGGGGGCTGCTCTGTTTTTACAGCTTTCATCCATAAAATAAGAATCTAAAGCTTCTAGAAGGAGAACACAATTACCCTACAATGATGTAACATCAGAATAAATTCAACACAATCTGTATAAGCAAAGAGAAAAAGCACCCAAGCCTTTTCCAACTAGCAGTAGATAATACTTTATAACTGCCCTGTCATCAACCTTCGAAGCTATCTCCAGAGCCATATGTGGGTTGGCAACCAGGCATAGTGGCTAACTAGTTTTGCATCTAGCTGTACACAAGTAGAGACATATGGAAATGAACAGCCTGGCAGAACAAGTGCACTCTGAAGCAGTGACTTCCGTAAATAAGTGCCTGCACACTGGCAGATGGAGAAAAGCGCAGTTAGGGAGGGACTGTGTTGCAGCAGCAACTTGATTTTAAACAATTAGTAAAAATCAGCCTGAACTTCAGATCTGAGGCATTTCCAGGGGCTTCAGTCCTCTTCTTGTTGGGAAAAATCCTCTCCATAAAAACAGGGAAGGTGAAGGTAGAGCAATACAGCTAGCAAAAGATACCAGGAGCTGCTTCAGGGAGCAGAGAACAGGACTGGGAAGTCACTGATGATTTTTGCCTCTTACTACTCTGCTAGTCATGCTTTTGGTACCTTTCATAAAGGCACAACCAATTATTCCCCACAGCCTAGAAAACCAANCCTCAGGTTTCACATGTCTGTGATACCTCATCTTCTCCCACATCACAGGGGTGATCAAGAAAAGCAGCAGGCACCAATTTTCCAGGGGATGCCCCTAAATCCAAACCCTGCACTAAGCTAAAGCCATTTACAGTGGCAATCAGCCTAGAAGCCGCCTCACTTTGGTAAGAATCACCATGGGAAAGCCATGACATGCCTTCCACAGGCCCCCCCGGAGATCTGCCTGCTCTGGAAGCCGTGGATCAGGCTGTCTGCTCCACTACAAGGGCCACAGCAAAGCCAGCACAGCCACTGGTCCAAGGAGTCAAGGGCCACACGCACACACCAAGTGAAAATTGTGGAGGATTACCTCTGCACAGATGCCGCTGTGCAAATGTTTTGCATCAAACAGTAACAGCCACTATCAAATCAAAAGAGTGAAGAACAGATGGGGAGGAGGCAGTGGTGAGAGAGAGGACTCCAACAGGAATGTGGATTTTCTCTCCCACCTTCCCTGGCCTGATATCAGCCCTAAATAAACCTTTGCACATCTCCATACAGGCAATCCCCACTGGTGGGTTCCAGCACTCCCCGGCAACTCTGGCTGCTTTACCACCACGGCACAAGACATCAACACTCCCACAAAATGCTGCAATATCAGACTGTGGGGTTTGGGTTCCCCCCACAATGGGGGTCCTACGGACCAGCCCCTCTACCCAGCACTACGGTTGTTTAATCTACTCTCTCCTTCAGGAAGGTTTAACAACAGATCTGATTCTGGAAAGAAAACAGTCCCTATTCATGATGCTCCTCAAACTTCTCTTGTTCTCCAAGAACAGCGCAGGGCTAGCTGAATTTCTAAGTTTTCTTACTTTTGTAAGAACATCTTTCGTATTTAAGTTTTCAAAAGAGGCAAGTGTTACTTGATATTTGGCCCAGAAAAACAGTTGCTGAATCCCCAGGTTTCTCTTCAGTGCTAAAATATTAACATTACAACTTGAATTAAGATTTTGTAATAGGTGATTGTAGGAAATTCACTTAAGGCTGCAGATTTAATGTAAGATAGCAGTCTGTGGCACATAACAAGCATTTTCATCAAAATAATCCAAAACTTTAAACAACTTCCAAGTAACTCAATGCAAAAAGCAGGCTCCAGACTGTCACTTGTAGTAACATCACTGTAAACAACCCTAGTTGTTCAAAAGCACCTTTAAAATGGGTAAGTTATGGCTTTCTACACTGTAATATCTCATTATTCTTTGCAAACAATTTTCTTAGCACTGAGTGCTTGTTCTTAGCACAACACTGAATACCTGAACATACTTAAAACCAGCTGTAAAACATTGTGCCAAGGACAGTTTGTGACCCAAACATAGCAGGATCACCACCTGAGGAGTGACATGAAGGAGATGTTTATCTTCCTGGCGGTGTGGGGGCAAACAATTGATGACATACCTTGCAATGCAGATGGGCTGAAAACCAGTATATATGTTAACAGTGAACAACAGAAGAGGCTGAAAAATGGCCCTGTGTCCAGCCCCAGATTTCACACAGGGGCTTCTTCTCTCACCCTCACCCTGAAAAACAACCTCCACCCCTCATTAACACTCAGTTGGAAAGACAGTCAAAAAAGCCACTCTGGTTCACATATTGACAAGTCACCCATAATACTGTAAGCAGCCAAAATAGCATGTATTTCAAGAACTACCCAACCTTCTTGGAAACCAAAACAGGCTTGGAAAAAAAAAAACCAAACCCAACACAAACAAAAAGAAAAGTCATGTTTTAAAGTTAGTTATGAAAACGATAAGAAATGATTAAAAAATCCCAACATGAACCACATACCTTAGCTATTTGGACACACCAGTTCAGCAGGAGCTGGGAGCCAATATTATCCTTATGTTCATGGACATAATCCAGGAGGCAGCCGTGAGGCATCAGCTGAGTGACCAGCTGAATGGTGGGGCTCAAGCAGACGCCCAGGAGTCTCACCAGGTGTGGGTGGTCCATGCTGGCCATGATGAGAGCTTCCTGTAACAACAAAAGCGACCCAAACGTTACTGCCCCGTGCTCAAAGACTCGACGCACAGGAGTGACCAAAGGGGATCAGCGTCCCCTGAGCACCATGAACTCCTGTCTATCCCGTGCTAGGCATTCCTAGGGAACCTCCAGTCTGATGGAATGCCCACTTCATGTTCTGAGTCCCAAAAAACAAAAAAGCGTCTGCACAAATCTAAAATTCTGCCCTGCCCCACATTCCCTGTCCCGTTGCAGCCACAGAAACAAAGACGTAGGTGCGACACACTTTACTTAAAATCTCCTTGGTCTTGCTTTGATACCTTTTGGGACTACATAAAAACAGAGGCCAAACAAAATTAAGGGGATAAAAAGCAGTTCTATTTATTGAAGGGCCTTCAGGTACATTCAGGGCAGACAAAATCCATTCCGGGCGACACCCAAAAAACGGATAACAAGTCATGGGTTTTCACACTTTTATAGGTTTGGTCCATTTGCATATGGGGGGGTTAATCTTCCAATTACAGCCGCAGGTAATTAAGTCATTTACCCCAAGTTCGCTTTCTAAATCTGAGCCTCTTAGCTCAGCGCCTGATTCTTCCATGACCTCTCCCATCAGATCTTGGACGAGTTCATTTTGGTTTTTTTCACGCAGAACAGACATTGTTTCCCTTTTCCAGACCGTAAGAAGTTTTAAGCTACCACGCTAGGTTTCAGCTACCAAGCTGGTCCAGGAGCAAGGACCAGAAGGTTTAATCTTGGCTATGCTCTTTGACCCTAAAGTTCACACCCCTGACCAGCAGCACAGGAGCTCCTTATAAAAACCCTACATAACTGTTCTTAAAGGTAATGCTGCCATCACAAACAACTGGCATTCAAATGTAAAAAGGAGAAAGCTCTTCTCTCTCATTCACCGAGTCCTCCATTTCAAGACCACTTCATCATGGCAATGGAACAATGAAAAGTGAGATGAAATAGTGGCTTTGTAAGGCTATTTTGGCTGTCTTCCTTTTTTTTTCCTCAAAAAACCCCAATATGACATCTGACAACTGACAGAATAACAGCTGTAATAGTGCCAAAGAAAGAAAAAGAGAAAAAAAACAAGGATGAGACAAATTTGCCATCAGAGGAACACAGAAGTTGGGATTTTTTTTCCCTTCTCTATATTAAGGCAAAAGGAAAAAAAAAGGTTCTGGAAAGTAGGCCGAGTTTGTATTAAAGGAAATTGCTCATCATAGTACAAAGAATATTTGAAACCAAATTGCAGATATTTGCATAATAGTTCCTTTACTTTCTTTCCCCCTCTTTTTTTTTTTGGTAAAACAAAAAGATGAACAAGACACTAATTGTAGGGTTTTTTCCCTCCCAATAAGAAAAGAGCAGATGGTCCTCACTGGGGGGAGTGACTCCTTCCCTTTTCTTCCTCAATGTATGTGAAGAAATAAATAAATGAATAAATGGGGGCTATTTGATGGGATAATGGAGAAGCAGGTCTGAGAAAGATTCTGATACAACAAATTACAAAAGGGATCTGAATTTAACTAGTTTTGCTCACATTCGAAATAACACAGTTCCCACTCGCTTAACTCTTAAGTATGGGGACTCCTTGAAACAATTTTAGCCTTTCTTCCGCTATGACTTGAAAATGTCCCTAAAGGCCACCAGAATAAATACCTGTAGACAGAATTATCCAGTTTCCAGAGCACAAAATTACTCTGCCTTATTTTTTTCCTTTTTACTCCATTCATTTTTCTCCTGCAGACGCATACAGGGATAGCACTTGCTGCCCACTCCGCCTCTGAGTAAAGGTAAGAGGTTCCCCATGAGCTTGGAGCTGCAGCACTTTCCTTTATGATCCGGACTGATTAGAACAGAGATGAGATTTTTATTTTTTGTCTTCCAAGGGCCCACACAGAAAGCTTTGAAGCTTGTGTCCATTCGTCTCTAGCTACTTTCCATTGCCAAGTCTATCTGTGTCCAAAGGAAAATCACTTCTCTACAATAGTAAAAGCAAGCAGTGCCATTTGTCTCATTCTGATGTTACAGGAAAGCACATGTTTTTCCAAAAGTTCTGGGCAAGAGTTTCAGGAAAAAAAAGTAAAAATGTTTTTATAAAATATTACAGACTTCTCTGTAATGAATTAAAACACACACAGAGAGCAAGGATATCTTCATTATAGATCTAAACCACTATTAATACTAATTTAGCACGAATCCTGGCTTCACATAGTTATCCTCATTAGTAAAACTATTGTTGTTTTTATTGAACTGCAAACTACATAAGAACTAAAATCAGGGCTATATGTATCCAGCACAGCACAAACACAAAGTAAAAGAGATTGCAATTGTTCTGCTAGAGTCTGATTAGACAAAACAGACAAATAGCAACAACAGAAACATTATGACTTAGCAGCATTTTAAGAATCTGTTCAGCAAATAAGGAATACAAGTCTCCAGGTTCAAACCAATGTTTGAAAGACCCTAGAGCTGTAATCTTTGTGGCACTTTAACACTCAGCAGCCTGGTTACTAATGTAATTGTCTAAAACATTTTAATCAGGTGAGGCACCTAAACTCCCACACTTGGCTGGTGGCACTGGCATCTTTCAAAACCAGCCTCTGCAATTTTCTGGACCTTTTGGTAGCTGTGTGTCTGCAGCTCTTGCCTCAACACTCAACTGGCACAATTACAGGGATGAGTTTGGAATTCTAATTTAATAGAGAAGAAACTGAGATACCAGAAGGGTACAACCTTCTATCCAAATGGGAAGTCTGGAGCACAAGTGGAAACAGTGTCCCAGATCGCTTCACTTTTCTCTCCTGAAAAAATTCATGTCCATCATTCCTCTCTTCTGCCCCTTCTCAATGCGGTTACGTTATTGCTCCATTGAGCTCAACTCCTGTGATTTATACACACAAGTCTATACTAAACAGTAACATTAAACAATAACAGAAACGTTATTTTAATGGCTCACACTTATCTGCCTGCCATGTGCGCT
Organism: Oxylabes madagascariensis; assembly: GCA_013400675.1. Lineage (NCBI taxonomy): Eukaryota > Metazoa > Chordata > Aves > Passeriformes > Timaliidae > Oxylabes > Oxylabes madagascariensis. The sequence goes on along the minus strand of VYZR01037718.1, from coordinate 301 downwards.
AAGTAACAAAACAGCAGCCCAAAGAAGGTTGAGTTTGCAGGAGGTCCCAGGGAGCAATCACCAGACCTATTACTGGTTTCTGTCAGCAGAGCTATGTCAGAAGGGGTCTGAGGTGGTGCAATTGCAATTTGGAAGTCTCACCTAAAACTGTTTCCTGATCTATCCATACTCTGCAGCCATGTTTGAAATATCTTTAATTTGGCTGAGGTTTCTGAAAAGTAACTCAAAATCCAGCTAAAAACCACAATTTAATTTTGGCCTTCTAGGATGGGTAAAAAACCCCAGTTCTTAAGACTTTGAG
>VYZR01037717.1:16177-27480 GCA_013400675.1 Oxylabes madagascariensis | reverse complement strand
TGAAATCTACTGAGATTTCATCTGCTAAATTGTAAACACCCTGTGGACACTTCTACTGCCTTAGTCTCACAGCTGGCAAGCGTCTGTAGAAACAGGGAACGGCACGCTCCTGACACAAGAGCCACCCCACTGCTCATTTTCAAATCCCTGCTCTAAAGCATGTTGTGTTAGAATTTAACAGTGGCTAAACAGGTTTTTCCCTAGGTTCCCTCATGGAAATCTTTGAACCATTTTGACTGAAATGTTTCAGCCAGTTCAGCATGAGCCAGATACTTGGCATGTAAAATTGCAGTCTCCTTCAGCAGATTTATAAGCAACTGCTAACAAAGTGTGTATGAGTGGCTTTTTAAAAGTCATCTAGTGTGTAATAAGAAAGAACTGCTCTTTGTAAGGATGCATACAGATGCCAAGTCAAATGTAATCCTTGAGAAAGTATACTCAACTGTTTTGTTTCAACATCGTTCCACACAGGTACATGGCAACCAGCCATGGCTGAGGAGTGGTCTTTTAATTTTACAGTTGTACATTTTCAAGCTCTCTTCAAGAAGCATTCCTGCAACATTATCTACCTTTTGCTGTAGTAAAAATTACCAGCTTTAGAGTAATTTACCTTTTAAACTTTTATCCCTTCTTTTTTCTTGTGCAGGTTTAAAGCTTACAGCTATAATTGTCCCCATCCTCATCGTGCTGCTTCTGTTCTTGTTCTCTGCAATTTGTATCTGCGCAGCCCTACGCAAGTAAGATACTGTTTTTTGTCAAAGGAGGCATTTGTGAGTACCTAGCTAGCATGCCCACTCCATGCCCTCTTTCCAGAGCCTCCTTACCAGGCAGCTGGGAATTGATCCTGTTTGTTATTCTTCCTTTCAAGTAGAACTCACCTGTCTCTATAAATTGTATTTCTTACTCTGTGCCTGCCTCCCCTCATCCGAGAAAAATGAAGGTAAAGCAGGTCAGAACTGTGCCTAACCAGCTGTTCTCTTCACCCTACATATACCCACAAGCATTGAGGTGTAAAGCAGTCAAAGATAGGATACTTTCCACACCAAAGCCAAATAAAAATTCAGTGAAGGGAAGATTTGAGCTATTTATCTGTATCATTTTCTTTTATTTCCCTCCTGTTGTGCTTCTGCTTCCCAGTCCCTTTAAGTTCAAGCACTTAACCTAGGAGGCTGAAAGCAGAGCTTGGCTCTATGGAGTCACACACAAACCCTGGTGTAAGCAGCTAAATCTGAACCATTTCATCTCTCAAGACTGAGGACTGGAAGAAGTACTGCTATCTGTGCTAGATGCCCATTCCTATGAACCTGCACTTGCATGTTGAACCAGGAAATGCTTCTGTCAGCAGATGGGGATTTGGAAATGTAAGCAATGCTCTGGTGATGCTGCTTCATCACCAGTGATACTCAGCTCTGCTCTGGATTCCCAGTAAATCTATAAAATAGTCAAAGAATTCAAAAGAGCAGACCCAAACACAGCCTGGAGTGACACATACAGACATAGACACATCAAACTGATGAGTGCCAGCCCCAGGAATTTGAACACCAGCACTCACAACTTGCACATAGATGGAGAAAAAGAAAATGTCAAAGTGCTGGTTTGCATGCCTGATGTTCTAGTAAACAGCAACCTCCAGGAACTCGCAGTAAAGCCTTGTCCTCAGCCACTAAGTAAAAAGGCTCTGCTGGAGCTAAGGCATGAAGCTAAAATGCTGTAAGTACTGATGTTTATAAATCCTTTCCTCTCCTCGCAGGCGAGAAGCCAAAGGACTTTCCTATGGATTATCCAGTACTCAGAAATCAGGTTAGTGGAGAATCATGCACTTTGTCCTGTCCTGTCCACTGGGCCAGCAGGAAGAGGCTTATAAAACTAAGCATTTAATGCTTGTGAAATAGCATTCACATTTCCTCATTCAAATTCACCTCTTCATACAAGGGAAACAGCAAATGATAGTCCCACTTGTGTCATCCTAGCACGGTGCCCTGAGAAACAATATAATTTGGTTTCTATGACAGAAAGGCAATTAACAGAAGATCTATTATACAGAGTGCATAAGTTAGCATGTAAGAGTGCTCCCAGGTGCCCTCCTTTTCCTTCCCACTTCCAAAATACCTATTTTGCAGAAAATTGCTGCTTTTCTTTTCCCCACAGCAGAGGGGATTGCCTTTCTCTAAGAGAGCAAGGGATAATAATTTTTTATGGCTTTAATATTTTCTTCTCACTGCCCTCCCTGGTTGAAACTGTATTTATAAAGCCTAACAACAGTGAACTGTATTGCTTGAGGGATTGGCTTGAGCACACTGCTTTAGGAGATGACTGTAAACCCCTGATGAAGTATTTTCTTTGTCTTGCTCAATAACATTTTCTAGGGTGGGGTTCCCATCAGCTTGGCAGTTGGGGTGTTTTTCCTGGCCAACCTGTTCTGTAGAGGAATATGCTTCTGAAACTCGGCTTTCCATAAAAAACCCAAACCACTAAGCACTTCATATGTCTCTTGACAAGTTTCTTGCAATAGCTCAGCTCCAAAATTTCATCCCTCAGCAGGTGCTGACGTCAGTGAAAGGAATGCTGTTACCCACTGCAGCTCGCCCTCATTAGAAAATTAATTTGTACTTAACATCATATTTGCTAATATGATTTTTCAAGGTCACATCATAATCCTTTCTCACTTGCTAATGAGGACAATTCCCAAGAAATTGGAGGTAGCCTCTTACCCATTCATTTGTTGTATGTCTGCTTCATAAATCAAGCTCCTAAGCCCTTGTGAACCAGGCTTGGGGTTTAGAAAGCTGTGAGTCAAACTCACCTCTCCACAAACCTCCTGGCACAGGCTCCAGCAAGTCCCTGACACTGGATTTCTTTCTTTTCTGTCTTACAAGGATGTTGTGAGAACAAGTTAATTGATGAGTGCAGGTGCTTAGATACCAATGAAATGGAAGCCACACTAATCTACTGAAAAAAGGAGAAATTTTAAGCATTCTTTTTGCCATATATTCAATGCCAAAACATAACTGACTTAAAGTTGGTATTTTATCAGTATACCAACTTAAGGCAGCACTGTAGGCACCTACAGAGTTTGAGCCCTTCTTGCCAAAAACATCTCATATAAACTTCGAAATCCCAGTTGGTGATTCACTTCTTCCTTCACCCTCCATATTTAGGGGGCTTTTTTTAAACAAACAGCCCATTTTAGTCTTTTTTTTTTTTTTTTTTACTATTTCAATATATTGACAGCAATGAGTATACCAAAAATTAAACTTTCTGGTAAGTCTTCTGATTCTAGGCATTTAACTTGCTGATAAGCCTTCTATTTTTATTTCTTTTTCATAGGTTGTTGGAAACAAATCAAGCAGCCCTTTACCAGACATCAGTCAACTGAATTTACCATCAGCTATAACAACGAGAAGGAGACACCACAAAAGCTGGATCTGGTCACCAGTGACATGGCAGGTAACAGCTGCTCCCCCTCAGATGCATCCCTTTTGCTCTGTGTGCAGAGCCAGTAACAGGGAAAGGGATGGCCCAGTAATGTTACAAGCTTCAGCTCTTATGCAAGCTGAGGCCCAGGAATAGATTTATTCATGTTCATCCCAAATGTATAGTGAGGCAGCTAAATACATTAGGGAGGGAAAGACACACTATTTTGGAATTTTGTTTTTTTGCAGTTATTGGAAAGATGTCCTGACTTTGAAATAGTTACAGCTGAAGGTAATGACGGAAGGCACTCCAGCATGGATGAACTGCAAGAATGTGACTTAGGATAGGATTGGTTCCCTTTGCTGACTAATTTTTGTGTTTCTATTTAAACACAAGTGTCTCTGGAAATTGAACAAAATATGATGCCCCTTGCTGCTGATCAAATAGAAAAATTACTTACTTGGTTTATGGTGGGATTTCCTGCCTAGCTGGAAGCTGTGCTGAGATCCCTGTGCAGCTTCCGTGAACTATTTGAGAGATGAGGCCTCCAGAAGAGGAGGCAGGTGGATGAGAGAGAAGAAGAAAGCCAACCACAGCATTTCCCTCTAGTGCTACCTTGGCTCCAGGTCACTGTTTGGATAGAACAAATCCCAGTGAAAGAGCGTCAGTACTATTTGCATCCCTAAGGGATGATTTTTTAATTCATCCTCTTAGCACATCTTATCCCAGCCTAGTCTAGTCTGTCTGGCAAGGCTACTGAGACCAGCCATTTCATGGGATCAGTGATCAGCACTCTTGAAGAAAGATTAGTTTTCTGTTTTCAGCCTCCAGACCTTAGAAATTCCTTAGAATTTCTTCATTGTGTTTGGCAGAGAAATACATTTAAAAACAAATGAATGGTTACTGTAATTCCATATGGTGCTCCTCTCAATACCTTTCAAAGACAGTTTCAATCCTTTATAGAAACTTTCAATATAAATATGCAGAGTCCTATAAAGCAGTTTTAAGGAAAGAGAATGAACAAAGGTTGCTCACAAAATATGGTTATTTGGTCCCCAGCACGTCTGGGAAGTCTTTGCTCTCTCCATCATCCCCCCTTGCTGTGTTTGTGGGAAGTCTGAACTCTCAGCCTGGCTCAGGCATATTCCCAGCCCTAGCATTTCACCTGCAGTCTCCTTAAAAATAAAAACCATGAAATATGAACGTGAATGCAACCAAGAAATGTGCCATTTAATAACTTAATAGCAGGGAGTACACGATTTGCATATAGGTTGTCATGCTACATGAAATTCCCTCACTTCAGACCCCCAGCTGCCTGCCGGTTCCCAAAGGCAGCCAGGAGGAAGTCAAGATGCTTCATCCTGAGTGAGAGAGATTTCTGGGGATGGTGGCAGAGATGCTGGGGAGAGCTGCACTACTTACTTAGTGAAATATCATAACACCTTCACCCTACATGCTGAAGTTTGGGACGCAGCCAGAAACTGCCAAAAAGATTCACAGGACATATGGGATCGAATTCGACGCTCATGTCAGATGAACTGCGATGCCAGAACAGAAACCGAGCTAACTTCTTCACGCCTGCATGAAAACACGATACTTTAGCAGTGTCATTTACTAGAGCTGTTCAGGCCACCGTATGTATCTGCAAGAGATTGTCACCAGCGCCAAAGCGAGAAAGTTAGAACGTTCACTTGTCTCATAATAGTATTACTTGTTTTTTCAGAAAATCTTCTCGTTCAGATCTCCTCACACGGCAGCCTGGCACCTACCTTAACTAGAGGTGCAAACACACACTTCTTGAGGCCATATTTCCTCCCTCTCACTCCTTGCTCCTGCTCAGGACGTTTGCCTTAGGCCACTCTATCCCTGCCATCCCCCTCGGCCGGGTGACTGCCCGGTTCCTCCGGCAGCACCATTCCCACTTCTCACCCCAAGCGCATCCCCCCTGGCACGCCTGCAGCCGTGCTGAGCTGGCTTAGCACATTTCACACTTCCATTGACTTTCTTGGCTGCCGTTTTGCCTAACTTCATCCTCCTTGTCAGCCAGCTACTGTGAGATGCCTTTTAAATAAAGCCAGCTTGTTAAGAATCCTCTGGGCATTTTAATTATTCCAAAAGTGGAACACTCATTTTGGAGAACTCGCTTGTGGATCACCATGCAATGTCCTTTGTCCAGTTGGTTGCTAATATTTTGTTGACCTCACTCTTTTTTAGGGCTTTCAAGTATACTCCAGAAATGTTAATTTATTTAGGAGGGTAGGTAGGGAAAGGGAGGGAGGAAGGGAGTAGAAAAAGAGGTGGCAGATTGGAGCTTCTCTGTGGAAGAGCTTCTGCCATGTTCTACAACTCTTGCTCGCTGAAGGAGGTTACAGGATTGGGATTGGGGAAAGGTTTCCTCACATCCCTAATAACCACACATTTGATACAATAACAGTAGTTTTTCAACATAAAATACCTATCTATGCATAAGTATTATATACATGAGATAACCAATCTATGCCTTATTGAGTATTTCATGCTTCCTTTTAGATTACCAGCAGCCTCTCATGATTGGGACTGGGACAGTAACACGTAAAGGATCTACTTTTCGCCCCATGGACACCAAAGAGGAGGGAAGAAGGGGGAGTTCTGAGTTTGAAAATCACTATCACTGCCCTCACAGAGCTAACAGGCATGAGTATGCTCTGCCCCTGACCAGCCAAGAGCCTGAGTACGCCACCCCCATCATAGAGCGGCACATAGCGAGAGAAGGTAATTTCCCCTCTGAGAACGGCTACAATGTTCCTGTCGCCTCATCTCAAATACATTCCCTTTCTGCTGGCAGCTTCTCCACTTCATGTAAAACCGACACCAGGAACGGAGACTATCAGACACCCCAGAGTGTCATAACGTATGACAAACCCAAAGTTAATGGTGTTCTGACCGCCGTGAGCTACAGCACAGACTACCAGAAACCCCAGCAAACTGCTCTTGGGGGCGAGGGTTACTCCACGCCCAGAGACTGCCTAAAGCCCATAAGCCAGACAGCAATGACAGCTCTCTTGTGATTTGCCGAGCAGGAGCGGCACGGTGCGCCGGAACGTCACTGCACAGCTTTCTGAAGTGAAAACAGAGTTTGGAGGGACTCTGCTGTGGGAGGCAGAAGGCAAACAAGCCCTGTGTACATAATATTGCTGTCTTGCTGGGTTCTGACATCTGAAGAAAGCATATGCTGTTTATCACTGTTTATAGCAAGAGAGATGTTATCAGTGAAGACTGTACATCTTATTTTCTGTAACTGATCTCAGTGCTCCATTTGCAATGTGTGCAATCTGTACATAGCTTTTATTTAAGGAGAATTTCTTAAGTTTCCTTTTCACCTGGGGGTTTGAAAGGATTGCAGGAATGCCTATTTAAGAAAAACAGTCCTCTTTTTCTGTCTATCTTACCTGCTGCTGTACTGGCAGCTGTAAATGGTGTATCTTATGGTTGTGTTGATTCATCTGCTTTCCTATGATAACTGAAGATAGGGCTGTAGTTCTGACTGGGAGGATAGAAGTTAAACTACTTGCTGCATAATGTGCATGAGAGAAGGCAGCTGAGTATTTAAATACTGTGCTCAAACACAACTTCCCAGCTGCTTTTTTAGCAATTCTCACATGCTTGAATTTGATCTAGCATACAAGCTGAGCCCATCTAACATGCAATTCATGTTAGAAAACAGGTAGAAAGGCTGAAACTGGGTTTGGGTTCAAGCCATAGTTATCACTCTACAACAGAAAAAAAAACCAAACCAAAAAAAAAAGAAAAAAAAAGGAAAAAAAAAAAAAAAAACCAACCAAAAAAAAAAAAAAGAAAAGAAAAAAAAAAGAAAAAACCAACTAAACCAAACAACATATCCAATACCAGTTAATCTGGGGAAGTTCTTTTAATTTTTGTTTTTATTTAGGAAGTGTGTGTGTAACCAAAATGTGAATTTACAGCTGAGAATTCAATGCTGTTCAAACCCTAGCTGATTCTTTTGCTGCTAAACTAAAAGGAAATTTGTTCCTTGGCACAAAGCAGCAAACTTCCTCAACTCTTCATTTCTCCACTAGATATTTTTCTGTCTTACAAATTTAGTGTAACATTTCTGTTAGAAGTATTTCAACTACTTAAAACACAGTGTGTGTATGGGTTACTGTTGCAGTTAAATTTGCAAGACAGCAGATCAGCACTGTTGTTTTCTAATAGTTTTTCTTTTGCAGCTAACTTGGCTGTTCCATTTTCAGACAAACTTGAAAAAGCTTGGGATTGGGTGCAATGTATCGCACAGTAGCTGGCTCCTCTTTCAGCAGGGGCAGCTTTGGAGCAGAACAGCTTCTGGTTGTGACTGGGACCATCCACTGCCCTTCTACCTCCAGTGCTTGGGGCATTTCTTTGAATTCAAAAGCTTGTTTTAAAATGTCAAGAAGCGATATACTTCTGTGAAGAAAGAATGGTGCTATACTTAAAGCACAAGGTTGGGAAACGAGACCAGTAAAACCTGAGCTCTGGGAAAGTCACTCTTTGAAGGCCCTCCCTTTATTTCCTTGTACATAAACGGGATGACTTGCAAAGGATGCAACGAAGATTGATCAGTCTGTTTGCAGAGTGCTTTCAGATCTCTGGGTGGAACGTGCTGTCAGAGGACAGACTGGTTGCAGTGGTACTGCTCGCAAATACTGCTAACTCCAGCCAGACCCGAACTTAGGGCAAGCTCAGAGTGGGTTCTTTGCATACCCCTGTTTTGCGGCCTCAGGTGGTGCCATTCCCCCGCGCTGCCGCACCGTGCATGCGATTCCCGTGCAAAGAGGGAAGAGTCAAGGTAACCTCGTAGCCTTCCTGTGTTTGCTGTCAATACAGTTTCTGTGAAATGTCTAAAACACCTCAGGTCCTGAAGTGAAACAGCAGCAGCCTGTTTGTTAGACCGAGCTGGGCGGTGTTGTTTACCTTCTGTTGTTTACATGTCTGTGTAAATAAAGAACACTGGTATTTGTAAATCAGCCACACAGGCCTGCCACTTCACTCGGTGACTCGATCATCACTGCACGCCCACTCCCGCCACATACCCTGCAGGGTGAGAAGGAAGTGTTCCTTACGCCCTGCAAAAGTGCCAGTTGCGCTGCTGCAATTCACGGCCCCAGTGTGACAGGCTAAAAAAAGATTCTCTCAGTGCCCCATTTAGCCCAGATTTTCTGTCCATAAGCTCTAGAGAAGAAGAACCCATAAACAAACTCCTGCGCCAAACCCCGCTGCTGGGTGCATATGATTGAGGAAAGGATGAGGATGGCCTCCTGATGAGCTTGAAACCAATCCTCGGCCCACACAACTAATTAGCCTGACTTGTCACTTGACAAGCAAGTCAGTAATCAGGCCTACTCCCCACCTAATGAGGCAGCTAAATAACACAGCAATGCGAGGGGACCAGGCAGCAGATGACACTACTTGTATTACAATGAACTTTTTGCATATTTCTGCCACATGCTTGGCACATCTGCAGCATGGTACAAGTATCAAAAGCTTCTTGGCAGCATCTGCTCATTTCTGCTGTCATTCAAACCCATCTTAACGCAGCTGATTTAGCCTAATGGAAAGTTTGGTCTCAATTTGCACCTTGCCTTCATTCCCACCCCCCCAAAAACAAACCCAACAAACCTGCAAAGGTGGCTTAAAATAGATCCCCAAACATCTTCAGCCTCCCTTCACAATGGCTTAGTGCTGACAGGGACAGAGGCAGCACATGTCCTGGTCACTGCCATGGTGCTTCATGGTTCACATCTGAGGGACTGCTGCACATGGTTAACACTAAAAGCCTTGGGCCTCTCCACCTTGGCCTAGGAAATTTTTAGCAACCTTAGCTGCAGATATGCAAGAGAACTTCCTACCCTATGTCTGTATCCTAATGGTGGTAGAGACACAAAACCCTGGTGTAGGAATGAAAGAGGATTGCCTGAATCTTACCAGTGCCTGTGCTCATCCTCATGTCTATCCCCTGAATGGCTTTTTACATACTGATACATCAAACTCCAGCTTGTCTGCATCAGCCTGTTCTCACTGCCAAAGACAGATGCAGGTATAACACAGGCAGCCTTATAAAACATCACAGGTTTAAAAGCCTTTGTTCCACAGTGAAGGTTAGAGTATGCACCATTTTGCGATATTTCCATACTCAGAAGGCCTGTTAGCTCTGGATCTCTCTCCAGCATCTCTAGAGATTGTGTGAGAGCAGAGTCTGATCCTCTGGTCAACAGGGACTTTCAGTGGTGCTTTGGTGCCAAATTTCTTACCCAAGCAGGCACTCCCAGTGGGTTGGAACAGTAAAGCCAAGTCAGAGTCCACAGGAAGGTTAAATATTAACTGCTCCTGGCACTTAGGACTTGCCTCTCATATTGCTATTGACAGCAGGTGGCTGACTTTGCTGGGAACAGGGGCAGCTCTGTAACTGCACGTCTGACTGAGGGAACCAAAGGAGGTGGCTCTTGAGGTAAGAAAAATGGTGTCAGCTACTTACAACTCAAACCAAAAAATGACAGCATGCATTTCCAGCTGGTGCCTTATATTCAAAACACAAAAAAAATTACAAAACAAAACAAAAAACAAAAAACAAAAAACAAACAAAAAAAAAAAAAAAAAACCACCCAAAAAAACCTACAATAAAGGTTCCAANACCTCCCTCTCCAGACACCATTCACAGGATGGGTTCAACCAGCTCAGTAGCCCACTCATTACAGCAGTCTGCAGAGATGGGGGCAGGCAGGGAAAGCCCTGAGGCTGATCTGCACCCCTGGCATGAGGAGCGTTGTGAGCACTGAACTAAAATGCAGCAGTCACAGCCGTGTCTCTAGTTAGTACCTGTATGTAAATGATAGATCCCTGCCTCCTTATTTTGAAAAAACACAGGAGGTTGGATTCCAATCATTTGAAGCAGCTTGTGAATCCCAATGGCTGGTCTGCATTATTGGCATGGCTAAAACCTGGGAAGATTAAGTTTTTAATACAGACTTCAGATTTTTCCCACTGACTGCCAGAGAACTGGCAGTTCTTCACTCCATGGGCAGATTTTAGTGGAACCCTGTCTGAAGCATAAAAATATTCCCTACCCAGGATGGGAATATCAGGCTATAGGTCCCATTACAGGAGCAGACACCTTACCTGTTTGGTAGACCACTATCATTAAAACAAAAAGTGAAAAAATAAAGAGAGTTCTAAGAAGGGAGTCTGTGGTCTCACAGCAGACCTGCAGGATCAGATGCCTACTGAAAAGTAACCTTGTAGAAATCCATCTGTGTTCTTCTGTCCACCCTCTCTCCTAAATAAGGCTAGCTTTGCTCAGCAAGTGGGCCTCTTAAAGGCTCCCCAGTCTGTAATCAGGCCAGACCGAATAGGAATGACAAGGTTATGTTGCTGCATTCCTTTTTCCTTATTATTTTCCATAATAAAAATTGTGTACTGCCCTTTTTTTTCCAATGCCAGCTATGATGTAAGTTTGTACTGACCTCCAGCCTCCACTGTGATTAGTACAGTGTGAAAGCAGAATTTACCATTTCATCAAAAATTCATCAGTGTTATTGATACCTACACTGAAAATTACCCTGCCATAGCTGTCTGGTGTTAGCAAGACTACCATTGCAATGCCTATGAATTACTGAAGATAGAGTGAGTTTCACAGAACATACTTATTTAAAAGGAAGGTGCCATTTCTGCACAATCAGACTTAAAATAGAAACCTCTCCTGAGGGCTTCCTTTTTTTGAAGCCCCCTTCCTCCCCCCAGTACAGTCCTACAATCCATTAAGGACACGCGACAAGGAGTCAGATAAAGTATTTCTAAACTAGATAAAGACAAGAGGGAAGACATCCTTAGCTGGAGAAAATTCATGCTACCCGTGA
>VYZR01037703.1:13871-32736 GCA_013400675.1 Oxylabes madagascariensis | reverse complement strand
TTTTTTTTTAATAATTAAATTTAATAATTGCATACCATATGTATAAAATATAATATGTAATTGTTTATTATTTTTATTCCCTATCCCAAGTGCTCTTTGCCAGGCTGGGTGCCGGTTTCTGCTGCCTGGTCTAGTGAAAGGTGTCCCTGCCCATGGCAGGGATTGTTTGAATGAGATGATCTTTAAGATCCCTTCCAACCCAGGCCTTTTTATGGTTCCGTGACATTTTTTGGTGACACTGCTGGGTATTTTAGCAGGAGCGCCCAGCAGCCCCCTATGGTCTTCATACAGCTCTCTCCATTTTACCAAAGAGCTGGGGATATCAAGTTGCTCTTTGGTCAAGGCAAAAAGCAGGCAATCTGTTGAAGCCTGTGTTGTAGGTGTTGACAGAGCTGTACTGCAGCCTCTGCCCTGCTCCAGCGTGTCAGATGTGTGCAATCAGACTGGCTCTGGACCTGGCAGTGGCCAAGGCAAGGAAAAGGGACTACAGCACAGTACAGCACCATGACTGCTTGGCATAGTCCTGTGCTCCTTCCTCAGGTTCTTGTTCTCAGCAGAGGCCTTCTGCCATCACCTCTTGTTATGTGAGGTCTGGTGGAATTACCTTCGACAGAGATGGTGCTGTGCTCCATGTCTTGCTCAAGCTGCTTGAGATATTGTCCCCTGACAGTGTAATACACAATAAAGGGTAGGTGGAGGTGGAAAGAGAAGGAGTCTTGTCCTAGATGTGTGATTACATTGGTAGCAGAACCAAGACAAGTTTATTGACTCCTGTTTGAGGTTTCCAGACAGTTCTGCCTGACATGAAGGTTGAGATGATGATATCCTCTACTTGATAATGGTGGGACATACACTCTTCCGGTGGACACACGCTTTTTCCCTTAGAATGAAGCTTTTAATGCTCATTGTTTCTGCCTCCAGCCAGCTGGTGGTTAAAGCTTCAGGGAAATTTTTTCAGCAAAACTAGAGAATGCTTCACAGTCCACAGTGATGCAAAGTCATATTTATCAGCAGCTTAAGCTAGAAGAGCCCACTAGAGGCATTCCCAAAGTGAACATGTTTCTTTGCCGTTATCTGCCATAACTCATACTATTCCTTGTTACAGACAGAATCTATATCCCTTTCTTCAGGGTTGAAAATAGGCTGTCATGTAAAAAGCAGGTTATTAATTTAATGTTCTTGGAAGGTTTTCCACTTTGGCTGCTTTATTGTTGTGTTTGTCTTTTCCCACCCCCTCCACCCCACTCCATTTACAGGAATGTGCTTGATTGTTGCCACCATGTTCTCACAATGCTCACAGGATCTGTTAAAGATTGCAAATCTTCATCTCCGGAGTCTGAATTTAAGTCTACATGTACAAAACCACAGAATGGCTTTCAGCATGTCATTGCCTGCATGTCGAAGGAAAGTGGTTGTCACAGGTATTGGCTTAGTGTCCCCTCTTGGTGTGGGGACTCAGTTTGTGTGGAAGCACCTTCTGGAAGGAGGCAGTGGGATTACATCACTAGATGGTGAAGAGTTTGCAGGCATCCCATGTAGAGTGGCTGCGTGTGTGCCGAGGGGAAACAAGGAGGGTGAATTCAGTGAAGAAAACTTTGTGTCGAAGTCAGAGATCAAATCCATGAGTTCTGCCACGGTGATGGCCATCGGTGCAGCAGAGCTTGCAATGAAGGACTCTGGCTGGTCTCCCCAGTCTGAACAGGACTGCTTGACTGCCGGTGTTGCAATTGGGATGGGAATGGTTCCGCTGGAAGAAATTTCTGACACAGCTGCCTTATTTAAAACAAAGGGTTACAATAAGGTCAGCCCGTTTTTTGTCCCAAAGATTTTAGTCAATATGGCAGCAGGCCATATCAGCATTAAATACCAACTGAAAGGGCCAAATCACGCTGTGTCGACCGCTTGCACCACAGGCGCACATGCAGTTGGAGACTCCTTTAGATTCATTGCTGCTGGTGATGCTGATGTCATGTTGGCTGGAGGAACTGAGGCTTGCATTAGTCCTTTGTCTCTGGCTGGATTCGCACGAGCCCGGGCCCTCAGCACGAGTTTTAACTCGAGCCCTAAAACAGCGTGTCGACCCTTTGATTCGCAGAGGGAGGGGTTTGTAATGGGAGAGGGCGCTGCTGTGCTGCTCCTGGAGGAGTATGGACATGCCGTACAAAGAGGTGCTAGGATCTATGCAGAAGTTTTGGGTTATGGACTGTCCGGTGATGCCTGCCACATAACAGCACCTAATCCCGAGGGAGATGGTGCGTTCAGGTAAGAGCACTATGTTGATTATAATGGCTGCTTCATACGTTAATTGTAGTGGGTACACTTGTTTCTGTCATTGTATATTTTTTGTAAAGAAGGGATGTTCAATCTTGAATTAATATTCCAAAACCTTGAAAATCTGAAAAATGAAAGCTGATAACATTGTGCCCCAATTCTCTTTTTTTTAGTAGGAGGGTGAAGGCCAGTTCTCGGTAGAATCAACCTTTTTCCATAGAGTTATGAAAGCTTTCTCTGTGTGAAAACATTTTTCCTTTGCTGCATACAGCTGTTCATATAAATAAGTCTCAATGGAAACCTCTTTTTAAGATGTTTGTGGTGAGATACAATCTTCTCAGGTTCTCCTTCGCTCTTTTTCCATTGAGAAGGTAGACCTCCCCTGCAAAGGTATGTTATTTGTTGCCAGAAATCTCAGGTGATGAAAACTGTAGAGCGCTTAGAAGATCTAATTTGTTAGAATATTCAGTTCTTCATTCGGATGCAGCTAAGAGTATTGGTGAAGGGGCATAGCAGAAGTACACTTTAGTGCTGTTTAGGGAGGTGGTAAAGCTTCATCACTGTTTATCTCATCAAAACCAGTTTACAAGTAAATGATACTCATCTAATCATTATCATTGACCTAATTAATTTATCAGCTAAATTACATGTGTAAGTTGGAGAGCTTTGTGTAGGCTGACTACTGTTGCTGGCATTGGAATCTTCAGTAAAGATTTAGTTTGCCTTATTCTGAATCTATGTGAATATTTAGTACCAAAATTCAATATATCACTGAACAAATAGATCAAACTTCTGCATGGTATTGTAAAGCTGTGTTTGCATCTTTATAAGGTTAACAGATTTTTCTAGAAGTGCAAATATACCATGTTTCCATCTATGATCTTTGATTTATATTTAATTGTTCTGCAGACTTAGGTGTGAGATGAGTAATCAGGAGTGTCTTATCTCATATTTTCAGACTTGTTTACCCTTGAGATGATACGGCAATATATTGTAATAGAATTTTTGTGTATTTTATGATTGCAATAGCATATAAATTAAATGCACAATAGGAAGAGTTGAAATTTAATCTAGGTATCTCCAAAATCTTGAGCATTTCCACCCTTGAGATAATACATTTTAATACTGTCTTCCAGCCAGTATTTTGTTACTGCAGTGGTATATGGATTAAATCTGGAATGTTTGTAATTATCTCACTTTTCTGTAGGAATTTTATTTGCCACAGCAAAAAAATTCAGAGGAATATATTTTTTTCATCTTCTAATAAATACTTCTGGTGGAGGCTAATACGTATGTTGGAAGAAACCAGCAGGAGAGGGAGAGGCAAAGCCAGACTCAGAATTGTGGATATAAAGAGTGTCCTACACAAGAAATCTGGTATCTCCTTAAGTGAATAAGTTCATTGCAGATAATGTATTTAACTAAATTAATTTATCTTACAGTTATCTGTAATCTCTTTTGCCTGAATATTGGCTCACTGTCTTGTGACAGTGAGTGTCAGTGGCCTCCACCCTAAGCTAAGCTGGATGCTTCTAAGGGTAGGAGGCTGTAGCAAAGACATTTAAATTTGTCCAGAAGCCAGTGCTATCTGTTTTTGAGCTTCATTTTATTTCCTTATTTTTCATAAATTTCAAAAGGTTCAGTGGTCTTTTGCTCAGAGGTGCTTTGTTATGTGCGAGGAGAGATGTCTGAGTCATCTCCTTCTTTGAGGGAAATCTATGAGAAATTGCAGTATGGAACTGTGTTGATCCTTCCATGGTTTTAATAAAAACCCCATGTTTTAAAGAGGCAGTCACAGTGCACAAGTCATCAGGAGTCAAATGAAACATACCATGTCAGGGGTAGAAGAGTGTGACTTTCAGTAAATTTCATTATAAAATGAAATATAGGGATTTGTGCTGTCTCCTTGACATTTTCTAGTCTCTAGAAATCATACAAAAGAAGCTCATGTGGAGGATGACTGCAGATTTTTTCTTTCGTTTCCCAGTATTTTTGTTGGGGAGAGCATACCTAAATTTTTGTAATAATATTGGTAGTTATTTCTCTCTCAAATATTTTCAAATTTTATGGTGAGAAGGGTGTTTGATACATTAATGTAGTCTGTAGAGACTGATTTTCATATCTTCTTTTCTTCTTCTTTGTATTTTTCCTAGCTGTGGAATTTTTAACAGCAAGTCTGATTTTATAGTGAGCCTCACTTCTATTGTCCTCCTCTGGTACCTAATGTAGATGCTAATGTGCTTAGTGAGATGAGTTATCCTCTCGTCATTTGCATCTCTGCTAAAGCAGATTTTTACACTTGACTAACATTTGAAAACAACCTGTATATTTTCTTTTGGTTTGTACATTTGACAAAAATACATTGGGCAAATCAGCATTCTGTTGTTTTTTTTTCCTTAGGTGCATGTCTGCAGCAATAAAAGATTCTGGGATCAAACCTGAAGATGTAACATATGTCAATGCACATGCAACTTCTACGCCTTTAGGAGATGCTGCTGAGAATCAAGCAATCAAGAGACTTTTTAAAGATCACTCACGTAATATTGCAGTTTCCTCAACAAAAGGAGCAACGGGACATCTCTTGGGGGCTGCAGGAGCTATTGAAGCAGCTTTTACTGCGCTGTCCTGCTACCATGGGATTTTGCCACCTACTCTAAACTTAGAGAAAACAGAGGCAGAGTTTGATCTCAATTATGTTCCATTGACAGCTCAGGAGTGGAAAACTGACAAACGGCGTATCGCACTCACAAATTCATTTGGCTTTGGTGGCACTAATGCAACTTTGTGCTTTGCAAGTGTTTAACTTATGCTGTGAATGGTGTGAAAAAAATGGCACCAATGATTTTCTGCACTGCTATCCCTGGTGTGTTCTGTTTCTCAGCTTTGAGAGTTGCTCATTTGATACATAAGAACTTTATTCACCCTAACATTTACACCAGTAATTCTTTTAGAAAGAGGGAACTTTTTTTACTAATTTTAATAAAAATAAATAAAAGATCTATTCTTTGTGTGATGAAGAAATTTTTGTTCTTTACTAGAGCAGGAGACATGGTTAAACTATGTTAGAAAAGATTTTTCTATGCATGTGACAAAGAAATTGTTTGGAATAATTTATACAAAAGAGAGGCTGGCTAACAAGCTAGGGCTCCACACCCAATGAATTAACTGCATAGCAATACAAGCTTTATGACTGAGCTTCCCTTTGTTACCCACTCCATATCGAATTCCATCTTTTTCCTCATGGTGAGTTGTCTCAAATATAGATTTATGTACATTCTTCCACACAGGAGATATTCAGGGGACAATAATATAGACAGACATTCATAAGATTTCTGGCACTGGTTCATTTCCTTTTCATCTTTACTCATTTCCATTTGTTGTGTTTCCTGGTTAGCCATGGGCTGACATTGAAGGATTCATAGAGCATGGCCTGTATGTCTTCCATGTGGCATAGAGATAGAATTAGTAGGTCATGACCTGTTTTGTTCTGAGATTTTGTACAAGCATAGTAAGGTAGATGACACTGAAGATTTCAAAAATAGTTATACAGAAAGGAATAAGCATCTTGGGAAGTATCTGGTTTTTCTGCCAAAACGGAAAAGTAGAACTGGCAAAATTTGTCAAACAAGGCCTCTTTTAGGAAAAAAAAAATGTCTTCAAGAAATAAATCTGGGAGAAGAGGAACACTAAACTATACCTAAAGCCAACATATTGATGAGGCTGCAGTTTTGCAAAGAAAAGGTAAAGGACTTTGTCTATTCCTTCTGTCACCAGCCAAGCATCTTAGCTAAATACTGGCTTGATTGATAACGCAGATGTGAGTAAAGTTCGATATCCCCATTGGTGGGTTAGTTCATTAAAAGACTTTTCACCAGTGTCCTTTTTGAAATTGTCTGTCTTAGCCTTTGACCTGTGTAAGTGGAGGCAAAGTAACTCACTAGATTTAAAATAAACAACATAAAAAGTAGCTGCACTTGTAAGTAAATTTCATACTGGAATGAGCTTACTAATGGGCTATTATGAGGCTGAGCTCTACCCTAAAATCTCATTATTTACACAAATGGTCTGAATGCTGATATTGAACAGCATAATTTTTGCATTTGCTGTCTTTACTGAATAGAAAGTTAAAGAGGCTGTTGTGAAAAATGCAGTTGGAGGATGATTAAGACTATTTCAGAAGCTGAGTTCATACAGAACAATGCAGCCCAGAACAGATTAATGAATGATAAGCGTGAAAGTAAAATGATATATTAGCAAAGGGAAAATGTGAAAGCATACAAGCAAGACAGAGTATGGGAGTTTGCTGTCAGGGAAAATACCAACAATTCTCTTAGCTTATGTTAATTAACAGTGGCAGTACAATGAATGAGAATCTGGCTTGCATGCAATGTAAAAGGCAGAATGTAAAATTCAAAAATACCCTCTGCAAATTATATGCAAAAAGAAATTGATTTAAAGAATTCAGACTCCAGGAGAGAGAGAGCAGGAGGGGAGTGAATGTGGAGGAAATCATCCAGCAAGCTCTTCTGGAGATGGTGTTTTTTCCAGTAGTTGTGATTCTGGGCAGAATAAGGGAAGATTAGACAGTGCTGCATTATTGTGGACTGGAAGTACAGTCTAACTAAACTCACCCAGTCTTGTTACTGAGCTGCAAGCCTGTAATTAATACTGTGACAGAGATGCCTTCTTTTCCCTTTGATAGCAGAGATCTTGGCTCCAGGAGTCAGGGGTGCAGGCTGCAGTGTGCTGACCATAAAAAGATAGATGATACTGTCACAGGGAAAAATAAAACAGAAACTGAAATGATGAAAAGATTTTTATCTCTTCGGCCCACTGCAATTTAATCATCTGGTGCAGGTAACCTTTAAACCTTGAAAGCTTTGTGACAATAGTTATTTTAGGTGTTTTGATTATGGATCATTTTAAGACACCTAGATGCAGTAGTAGTGTACCCTGTAGGGAATCTGTATTAAAAAAAAAAAATTAATAGATCCCAAGTTTAACCTCTGTCTATTTGAAATTTGTTCATATAGTTTTCATTTTTATGTACTTTTTTTGAATCATCTCTTTTTACCACATATCCCACTAAGCTGATCAGGGACTACTTACTGCTAATTACTGCTTTATTATGGTAGCTGCAAACATAAAAGGAAAATAGATCTGTGCTGCTAAACTATTAAGTGAGGAAATTGACCAACGCATTAAAACAATGCTCTCCCTTAAAATGCTCTTTTCATCTTCAATATTTGAGAGAGGTAAGCATCCAGAGTCTGGATTTAAAAAGCTTTATATTTAGACTTACAAGTCTGGAATTACTAACCATCTCATAAACAAAACTTGGAGATGCTGGTAGAGTGTTTATTTTGAAGCGTACTTCCCAAGTGGTTCAACACACTTGTGAGAGTCAAATGTTTCAGGCAGGGTCAGAGAGTGGCTGAGGCTGGAGATTGCCTGGTCCAGCCCCACTGCTCCAGGCAGGGCCAGCTAGAGCAGGTTGCTCAAGGGCGTGTCCTGCTGGGTTTTGAGTATCTCCCAAGATGGAGACTCCACAACTTCTCTAGGCAACCTGTGCCAGTTCTTGGTCACTTTCACTGTAAGAAGTTTCTCACATTTCAGTGGAATTTCCTGTATTTAAATTTGTGGCCATTGCATCTTATCCTTACAGTGGACACTACTGAGAAGAGTCCAGCTCCCTCTTCTTCCTTCCCCCATCAGGTATTTAATCATGTTGATAAGACCTCACTGGAACTTTGTCACATCTAGGCTGAACAGTCCCAGTTCCCTCATCCTCTCCTGTAGGAGATGGGTTTGGACAGCTTGGATGGATGGAGACGAGAGATCTCTGGAGTCAAGGCTGGTTTTGGAGCATNTTAGCCTATGGTGTTACATTTTAAACCTTACAAAATAATCTTTGAACCCTTCCTTCCAAGCTAGTAGGGTCTGCTCTGACCCTTGGACTTTTGGTAAGGAGAGGGGCATTGTTTAATCAAGAGGGGATTACTTTCAGCCGGCCAAGCCATTGTCTTTTCCAGTTGTTCAGTAACTGATGGCTTGGCATCTTAGACATCGGAACTTGCTTTCAATTCTATTTCGCTTACATGTTTCATATTCTCAAAATCTAAGACGTCGTATTTATAAGGCTTTCCTGTTTCATCTTCCCCAACACTCTCCTCCCATGTCAGATGCCCCAGGTCCTTTATCATCTTTGTGGCTCTTCACTGGACTTATTCCAGTATGAACATGTTTCTCATGTACTGGGGAGTGAACTCAGCTTTGCAGATATATCTCTGATGAGGAGGGGGAAGGATCATCTCCCATGAGCTGCTGCTGCTGTTGCTGCCCTTCCTGATGACCACAATGATTTTGGTCTTTACTATGGAGGCAGCTGGTCCCTGAGGACCACTGGACTTTTTTTGTCAACCTACTTTCCAGCTGGTTAAGATATTGTTTCGATTTGAATCAAGGATTTTAACTTAAGCTAATATTTTTAGAAATAAATGTGTTTGAAACAAAAATTGGAATTATGGTAACTTACCTGAACTGCAGGTGTAGAGAGCAAATATTCCTCATGTTAGTTTACTGCAGATCATTTTAGTTCAGTGTGAAGAAATTTTTTATTTAGGTATACAGCATATTTTTGGCTACTGAATTAATTTATAATATAATGTCTTTCCAGTTCATAAATTATTTCAAATTAAATCCAGTTAAAGCTTGAAAGAAGCCCTGAGCAAAAGCTTTTATTTTCAGTAGAAATGGTATTCATAGTTTACAAATATGATAATAAAAATCAACAATAGATATATACTATAGTTTTTTCAAGGCATCTATGGCATTCTTTTGAACAAAAAGCTAACACAGAGACTATCTTTAAATGCAAGTCAGCATGATTTCCTGCTTACCAGCTGATGATAGTTTGTCTTTCTCTAGCATGGACACTCTGAGTGTACTTTGGATCATATTTCATGCTTTCTTAAGCCATGAGTGGGTCTGTAGTGAGAAATGTGTACTACAAAACCATGGGTGGCTGAGGATCAGCCTTGTCCTGTCACCCTTCCCACCATGCCTGACCACCAGGGCTATGGATGGGACGTCCATGCTGGGGATCTGTGCCAGGTCCCTCGGTGCTGTCAGAGTTTGGGGTGGCATCTTTGTGGGACCACCCTTTGGACTTTTGTGACCAGAAGGGGAATGGGAAAACAGTTGGTATAAAAACATTCAGGGAGTTTGTTCCCAATTCTCTGTGACCTAATTTGTCTTTCCTTTTGTGTTTAAAGGAATTCAAAAGCAGACTTTAAGGACAGTTGGACAGTGGAACGTGTTTGTTGAAATTAAGAGAAAAGTATCTGTGATAAGAAACATGAGGCGCTCTACTGATTTCAAAATATTGTTGAAAGTGTTCTAGGAGGCGGATTTTTGGAAAGCAAAGCAGGGCAGTATCTTGGAGGTGTATGGCTTTTCAGGTCATATGAAAAACAACTGGTATAAGTTCGCAAAGGAATTAATTTTGCTATCAATTGTTAAACATATACATTTTTACTTAGTAAAGCTTTACAGTGATTGTTGATGTCAGAAAAAACCCCTAAATTTATTTATATTTTCATCTGTATACTGGTATTCTATTAGAATATAAACGGGAGAGGAGGCATTTTACTAGTTTTTGAGGACTATATGGAGCATTTCTACCCTGGACAATTTCTGAGAAAAGGTTTCTAAATACCTTTTTTTCCCCCTAAACTGTAGGATTTAGACTGGCAAATGCTCTTCTTATTCTGAAGCTGACAGTACATGTTGTGGTATCAGAGAATGAAAAGAATGTACAATGAATTGATAACTTTTTCTCTCCCCCCCCTTTTTTTTTTTCAATCTTCACTCTCTTACATCCTTTCCTAATTTATGTAAATAATACATAACCATTAGCTTTTGCTTTCTGAAAAAGAAAAAAAAACAACTTTGGCTGTAGTTTTTCAGTTTGAATCATGGGGGTAAGTATAATTTTAAAGCAATAAACATCCCAAACTTTGGAATGTATAACCCTTGTTTTATGGCAGTGCGTATTTTGAAGAAAAGCAGTGTTTCAAATTCAGCTGATATAGTGGAGATACTGCGGAATGGAAATTATTAGTGCTTTTAAGGGAATGTAAAAATCCTGATCTCTCTGATTGTCTTTGGGCAATTGCTTGTGAAAACACACTGCTTTAGCTTCTTCTGTAGCAGTAAAAATGGACGAATGTGCTTGCATGGTACCTGAAATACCTAGACTACATCCTTTTTCTGTCAGAGTCTCTCTGTGCAACTTAATTTATAAATATTCTTACTGTCTTTCATTTTCAATATGTAAATCACATTTCAGTTGGAACAAAATGTCATTTGATCTTTAAACAGCGCTATGAGTTTGGGCAAGTCTCCCAGGGCTTCTGCTTGTCATCTGGACACAGGCAAACTTCTCTATCTCTTATGATGCAGGGAGAGTAACTACCCTCAAGATTTGGATTCTGTAGCAATGTTGGCTCATACTCACTAGCTAGCTTTCACAAAATAGGAAATTGAAGGTAGAATTAGCATTTATCACAGCTAAGACCATAGTGAAAATATTTTTTCCTTCTGGATATTTCCTGCAATCTCATAAAGGCTTTTAGGTTTAATCAGCTTAGATTTGTAATAATGATTCTGTATCTATCACAGTTTTAGGAATATACCTTTAATTCCTCTTTTACCTATTTTTTTTTTTTTTTTAAGATGGACTCCTGTTTATTTTCTAAAGCTACCAACGGTAATGAAAAAATTAGGATGGAGGCAGTTTCATAACCCAAGCAAAATGTGCAATAGTTTCTGCTTGGGCAGTAGACACCTCTCCAAATTTTGTAACAATGATGATTAATTTTAACTTGGTAGAAAGCCAATTTCCTACCTGCAGTTATTGAACTGTAAAGAAATATGCCAATATCAATTGCTAATAGCCAGTACCTCTGTGTAGGGGGCACAATAATTTTAGTATGATGGCTAATAAACAGGTACATCAAACTGGTAGCCTATAGGCTGTTGCAGCCCAAGGTGTCCAATAAAATACAACAGGAATGAAGTGAAATAAAATAACAGTAAGAAGGATTGAAAAAAGACCTATGCTCATGAAGAGCAGAAGAAAGGCAAACGAGGAACTATAATTGAAAAAGAGATTCATATTTTTTAGAATGTGTCTTGTAGTTCTCCTAGAGTGCTGTAAAGCAGATCAGATGCTAAATAGCTGGACATCCATGTGATAGTTAATATAATTTTGTAGTTTTCCTCTTTTTATCATTGTCAGGATTTTGGTGTTAAATGTTATTGCTCTTAGTAGCAGTCAGTTGTTTCATGCCTGATGAACTGTGTCCTGGGAGTTCAAAATGCCATCAGTCTCTGGACTGAAACAAGACATAAAATGTATTCTAGGAATTCATTTAAGAGTCAATTCTCATGATGTTTTGAGTTTGATAGAAGAGAGGAAGGAAGGAAAGAAGGAAGGAAGGAAGGAAGGAAGGAAGGAAGGAAGGAAGGAAGGAAGGAAGGAAGGATAGAAAGAGGAAGATGGATTGCTGACATTGAGCTTGATATGGAATATTTGTATACAATGAGTTCTGAAAGAGTGTCAGAAAGCAATAATTCTATCTGAAATTTAATTATTTTTATAGGAGTATTATAATTTCTTATTTTTTCCTGAAGACTTTTTTTACCAAGGATGGTGTCTGCCCTAGGGAGGCTTACATGTATCTTGGCATCATCTATCTGTATGTAATGTGGATTTTTTTTAATCGTCTAGGAATGCTCAGGGAATTTCTTAAATCAGTGGTGGCAATACTCTTGGCTCTCGAGAAAATTGGCTATAATTTGGATAGCAGAACCAGCAGGTTCAACCACCTCCAAAACTGTTTCTATTGGGACCAGCCAAATTCTCCACAGTTGCTGAACATCCTAAAGCCCTTGGATGAGTGCAGGAGGCCAGGGCAGTAAAACTGAGGTTGCACTTTGCTGGTCCTGATCTAACAAAATCCAATCTGCAACAAGCCCAGAGTGGGTAAAGAGAAATGCTGCTGGCAGCAACACACCAAAAGGAGTCGCTGGAGCCAGGCTTGTCCCAACATTGCCCTTTGGCCATCCATTCCTTACGCGCTAAAAATTACTTAGATACTGACATCAATTAACTCACCCCAATGATAGACTTGTCTCAGCTTTGTCTATTGAAACATCAAAGGACAGAACGACTCCTCTCTTGGATGGAAAGTAAAGGCCAGAGCTGTGTATAAGTGGGTAAAACTGAGTCTGATCTACATCCTGTAAGTCATCCTTTGGTTTAAAAAAGAATAGTCTTAAGCATACCTTTAATTTAAGTGCTAGATGGGGAATGTTACTGATTTTCACTCTTTGTATCAGAACATAAGGGAGTTGCCTCTGTTTCCCTTTTCGGAAAAGAAAGAGAATAACAACCTTTGTCATGGATGCAAGTCAGTTTTTGTCAGTGCATTTTTTCACATTAATGTAGGCAAATTACTCATTGCACAAGCCCTTCTTAGCAGACTATGTGGGGGTGGAATTTATAGAAATAGCTCTCGCTGAATTTCTTCAATAACACAGAGAGAAGGATTCAGATGAATTTAGAATTAAAAAAAAAGATAGACAGAAGTTCTAAGAAAAGCAGATTCCTGAGACTGCTAGGAAATTGTACAGGGAGTCTAACAGAGCAACGAAGACAAGGAGTAGTAATTTCTCTATTCACATCTGTTTCAGATTCAGACACATTCTCTTTGTAATTCAGCAATATAAGGTGGTAAGAGAGTAGAGGACATCTTTGTTCTGTTTTAGGTAGCTGAAATGTGTGTGGAAGAGTGTTCAGAATAACAATTGGTGAAGCCCTTGAAAATAATAGAACATGCTCCCCTAGAGGCAACTGCAATATCCAACAAACTAGGTGAAGTTACCGCTGGATGCATTTGGGATTCTTGCCAATGTCATGCTTATAATAGGAGTGAATAACTTGGCCTTTATTCAATTAATTAGTCTTTGTCTCTCCTCTGACTGGCAACGATTGGTTGTGATGGTTGTGTTTTGAATGTGAGTGCCTTTCTGCCAGGAAATGGACTGACACAAAAGATCTCCTTCCCAAGGGTCACCTTGCCTGAAATAATCATGCTTACTTAAAACCTTAGCTGTATTTACTATTTAGAGCCACCAATTTTACAGGGCTCCTAGAAAGAACGTGTACTTGGCCACCAGGTCACTGGGACATCCTAATTTCTGTACTGAATGATTTGTTCCTGGTCTGGAACTACACTGTCCTCTGTAGAAACAGATTAAAAAGGTAGTATTGTGGCTTACATACTGTGAGCCAGGGTTTATTGGCTGATAGCCAGGTTCATTTGCCAGCGCACTGGTCTGTCCTGGAATGTTACAGATTCCTGCACTGGGCCAAATTGGTCTGTACCTCATGATGGATGCTACAGGATCGCTTTAGGAAGAGTTGTGCTGTAGGGTTTCTGGGAAGAATTTTAATATCTCTTCCACTCAGCTACAGTAGGTCTCCAAAAGAAACCTTAAAAATGCCCTGGTTAAAGAGTGTGTGCTTGGTCCTCTGGCCATACTCAGTGTAACAAGCTCCAGAGGCATTTCCACCATTAGTAAATGCTCATGAGGAAATGGACTTAGCAGGCTGTTTATGTCTGTGACACTTAAAGGCCAAAAGATTGTGTCAGAACAGTCTGAACATTAAGCATTTTTAACTATCATCAATTGTCATTCTTATGGGAGGAAATTGAAGAGATCTTTGCTGCTTTGCAAAGCACCTACATGTGCCCTGAGCACTACTGTTTGTCCATCTGTAATGGGTGACACTGGAGGACCAGTGCAGAGCCATCAGAAACCAGAGAAGAGCATCTTCGGAAACTGGGTAAAACTGGTGAGCCTCCGTCTGCCGAGAGCAGCCACCCCCGCCCCCCAAACACGCATCAAACTCAGCTGGGCTTGGCTGGTTAGCCTTAGGGTGAAGCTTAGGGTTTAGGGAGGGCACGTCTATGCGAGGAGCAGTTTTGCAGGAGGATCTCTTTCCTCGGCCTCGGGAGCGGGGCCCTTTCCCTTGGCATGCCGCGCTGGGGCCCCCGAGCCGGGAAACCCGCGGGCGGAGCGGGGTGACCACACGGTGGCAGCAAAATCCCAGAGATCCCGGAGCTCGGGAATGCCTGGAATCGTGGAACGGCTTGGGTTGGAAGGGACCGCTAGAGGTCATCTTGCCCAGTGCCCTGCAGTGAGCAGGGACACCTCCCACCGGCCCAGGCTGCTCGGAGTCACTGCTTTCCTTTTCAAACCACCACCGAGCCGCTGCTCACACAGGAGAAGAGCAGGGCAGAGAAGAAAGACTAACCACATCTCATCCAGCCTTTGTTTTGCCTTCATAACGTTAATCTGAGTTCCTCTGTGTGAATTAAACTCGAGTTTGCACTGACTTACTGAAGGGCACAGACTTCGAAGGGGTCAGCAGCTCTTGAAAGCCTTGATGTTACACCATTAGGCACTAGAAGCACAGGCAGAGCAGTGAAAAGGGGAAATAATTCCATGTTTCCTAAGCAGCATACTTCACACTTGCTGAAAGGAAGGAAATATGAGAGTAAAGAAAAAGAAATCGTTCAAATATGCTGTAGTGCTTGGATGTCTCTGCTGACGCAGAGAGGGCAGGAGAGGTTCCTGCTGCTGTTGGCTCTAGCCCTGAAGGAACCATAATTTGAAAACAGAAGTATGTTGGGGATAACTCAATATTTGCTGTGACTCACTCTTCTTGTTTTGGACTTTCTTCATGAGTGTTTTAGGACTACTTATTTCCCATTATAAATTGCAAATTAATTGAGACAGCTTAAGAATCCCTCTTCTTCACTGGATATTGAATGTGACTCAGACATTGCTCCTGCTCTAGTTCCTTTTCTCCTCTGGCTTAATCTCTTGACACCTCAATTCTGCGTGGAGTGGCCTACAAGACTGAGAGAACAAAAGACTCTCCTGGAAACTGTTTCAAAACTCCTAAATTGCATTCATAGGCAAATTAAAACATTTATTGCTTAGTACTTGTTTAGAGGAAATAGAAAAGAGAAGGGAAGATAAAACAAAACAAAACAAAACAAAACAACATAAACACAGTCATTGCTCCTTCCTTGTGCTTCTTTGCAATGGACCAGATAAAATACATCTAAAAAGTTTCAGGGATTTGGTCCCGAAGATACTTTAGGTGTTTGAGGCTGAATTCCAGAACTGGCCTGGCAGAGGGAAGTACTTACTTCCACGGTTTCTTTCTTTCGTACTTCCNCAGCCTCTTCTCCCAGGTAACAAGTAAGAAATGGCCTCGAGTTGCCCCAAGGGAGGTTTAGATTGGATAGCAGGATTTTTTTTTCATGGAAAGGGTTGTGAAGTATTGGAACAGGGTGCCCAGGGGAGTGATAGAATCACCATTCCTAGAGGTATTTAAGAGATATGTGGATGAGGCACTTGGGGACACAGTTTAGTTGTGGATTTGGCAGTTCTGAGTTAACAGTTGGACTGAATGATCTTAGAGATCTTTTCCAACACAAACTATTCTATGATTCTATGATTCTATGAATATCCCCAGGCTTACTCACAGTTATCTAAGATGGTGCTTTTTGAACAACTGGTGAACTCTAGGAATGTTAGAGAGGTCAACTTCAGAAGGCTTTCAGATCCTTTCCTGATTTTCTTGCTCAAAACCTGCCTACCTTAAATTGCAAAACTGCTACTGCTTTCAGCAGGAATAGGGCTGTCAGTCTGCTCAAGAGCTCCAGTGCTCTAAGAAACCTGCCTGTTGCTCTATGTGTACTTTCACAATGACTTGCATATCTCAGAGAAAAAAATTCAATCAGCTGAGAGAGCAAAGTGGGCTTTTTGTCCCTGATTTATGGAGCACATAACCCAAACCAATCTCCTCTAAGCTAATGTAAGAAGCCATACATCCAGGACACAATGATGTCTTTTTATTAAACTCTAAACACTAACCAATGCTTTGCACATCTGTGCATATGCTTACGTGTGTGCCAGGACCCTGTGGGCACCTCTAGGCTGTAACTGCCCTGAGGGCCCTCAGCTGGGACCCCCACCCACATGCTCTCTGCCCACTGCACAGGAGCCTATGCAAGCTCAGATTCAGCACCTGGGCTCACCCTGTGTGGTATGAGTTATCTGTGTGTCTTAATTCCAGTCCCCCACTCTCCCTGATATGCTGTATGTACATCCTGCATTGGTGGCAAGTCCCAGTTTATTTCCTAGGCTTTTGCTGCAGATCACCAGATGGTTGATGGGTTCTGTTGCTGTTTATAAAAAAAATGGCAGATCTAATCGGGGAGATGAGCAAACTCTTGCTAAGAGGAGACTGACTTCAATGAACAGGTAGATCAGATCGCTTACAATAATGCAACAGTTTTATGCTGTTTGCAATTTCAAAATATCCTGATAAAATATGAGAAGAGCTGGTCTTAGCCCTATGTGTTAGTCTCTTCAGATAGGCCACATCTAAGAAAAATATTGTGTCAGTTTCTGCATTTTGTTAAATGTGTAACCTGATATACATTAGTGCCAAAGGACCCAGAAGGTCAGGACCATTGTGCTAGATGCTGAACATGCATTCCTTTCCCCAAAATCTAAACAAATGGACTGATAATGGAGCCATTCAGAAGATGAGGTAGTGTTGGCCCTAATTGTGCTATGGAGTCTTTTCAAAGCCATTGATTCTCCAACTCAAACAAAATGTCAGTAGGACCCTCAAATTTTCTGTATTCTACCCTGATGGGTTAGAATGAAATTTAGAATACTGGCTGCTCCTCACCAAGAGGGCCTTAGGTTATTTGATCCTTTGGTTTTTTTGCTGGCGCTTTGGCTCTGAGGTTATAGACAGCTTGGAAATATATGTTCTGCTGTCTCTGGGGTTAGTTAATCATCTGTAGGCTTTTCCATCATTATGAAATATACGGGGTATGGGTTAGGAAGTAAACAGAGAAATAAATTGTTCATTCCCAGCATTTGTTTGAACAGAAACACACTATCTATAACAGATGGAGGGTTCCAAGATTATTCTAGTGATAGATTCTCTTCTCTTTGCCTATTAGTAAGCATTTAAATAAATTATTTGTCAGCTATACAAGTCAGGAATACTTATTTGAGGAAGTTTACAGCATTAACTTGTCTGTTCTGATGCAAGAGGCCACGAAAATAAAGAAAGGGAAGGAGATTTAGACCAAGGTGTGGAGAACTTAAAAAAAGTAGTGATTAAATAGGCATCCTAATAGTAGAATATGAAAAAAAAATTGAATTCCTTTGAACTGCTTTTTGTTTATGATGTATTTTTGTCTTTGATACATTTTTCTCTTAAAATGCTTCTGTGCTTTGTGATAGCTGAGCTGCTACTGAGAGAAAATGTAACAGCAGGTGCTGAACAAAAACTTGTGTTCGTCACGTTTCCACTATTTTTCTGCATATCTGTTGTTTTCATAAACACTTGTTTCATGATATTCAGAAGAGTTTTCATTGTTTTCAAGAAGAAGTGTTTTAACAAGCGACTTGTTGAAAGAGAAGTTTTGGGTCTCGGCTGATCCTTTTAAAAGGTGAGTCAGACACACAGGAGAACACCAGAAATCAAATATCTTGGGCAAAGCAAAGGGAGTTAGTGAAGTACAAAATTACCGGAGAATAAGTGGAACACTGAATTGTTCCAGGTCTTGAGAGCTTGAACCGGAATACATTCCAAAAGGCAAATAGTGGATTATATGTCTGTTCAGGAGGCTTCTGCCATCCTTATTCTTATGAAAAATAGGAAGTATATTAATTACCTCTGCAGCCTTCCTGGAGATGTCGTGTTAAGCTTAAGCCACTCCCTGTCAGTGCGTAAGTGGATATTCTACGCCCAGCCTTCAGCTGTGTGGTCTCTTTCAGGGCTTATCTACAGCCCTATTATTTATGAGACAAAGTCACCATTTCACCAGGTTTCCTAGTGTAGATATTTTTGAGCTTGATCATAGTTGCATTTAGCAGCTGATTAGTTAAGCAAGGGGTGATACATCTTGGTTTGTCTCCTTCCCCTGCAAAGCTGTGTCCCAAACAGCTGAGAGATGTTTGCTGCTTAGGATCCAACTTTGTCCATGGCTAGACCATGTTGGTGTGTGCTTGCAGAAATTGTTCTTGGTCAGAACTCCTTGTTCAGTAATATACACTACTCGTGGTGAGGATATAATGGTATGCTAGACATAAAGCCGAGAAACCTTCATAAAATTCTTAACAAACACCATAATTACAGGTGAATTCTCTCTCAGTGCTTAGTTCTTGCTTGGAACTATTCACAATATTTTGAGTTTTCTCTTCTTCTTCTTCTTCTCTGGTTATTTTTTATCTTGAGCCAAACACCATGTAGGTTACCATGGACTAAGTTCTTTCCAATTTTCCTGTCAACCTTATTTCTGGTTTAGAGTAATTAACAGTAGCAACAATAAATAACAATCACCACTTTTTTCCATGTGCTTTTTCATGTTTTTCAAAATACTCATATTTAATCTCTGGAGGGGTTTTCTGCTATAAGAATCCT
>VYZR01037700.1:9731-20924 GCA_013400675.1 Oxylabes madagascariensis | reverse complement strand
TTTTTGTTTGTTTTGGTTTTGGTTTTTTGCTTCTTGTTTAATCCTTTTGGTTTGATGTGGGGGAGGCAACTGCAAGCAAACAGAAAAATACCCTGGGACTTAAGCCTAGCATTATTCTCTCATTATATAAACACAAGTAGGCATTTATTAAGTTATTCTTGAAATTGAACCTCTGCAGTTAACCAACATTAAAGTCCAGTACTATCATATTTGAACCAATACCAATATTTTCACTAAAAATTCTATTTCAAGTTTAGTGTGAGTGGGTGATCAGTTATGTGGAAGTACACCCCTACAGAACATCCAGATGTGGTCAAATTGAAGATAAAATTAATGATTACAACTCATTAGGTTGCCAGTGAAAGTCTGTGATAGCAATAGATTGGAGTACAAAGCCACGTGACTGCTCAAATTATGTGACAGACATCAGGGTGCACAGCATAAGCCATATAATTTGATAATATTCAAAAACGTATCCTTGTTTCAGTCTTACCTTAGTGAAGAGCTAGATAAAGCAAAAAAATCTTAGGAAATAAAATGGATGTGCCTCATATCTTGATACTGTGTGTCATACAGTGCATTTCATGTAACATTTCCCTATTTACCACTATTAACGTGCTACTTGTGCTAGATCGTCCCCAATAAAGAAAACAAACATCAGGTTTTTCTTGAAAGACCTCTACATTCTTGTCGTGAAATACAAATCAATTAGGCATATGCATTTAAAGAAATACAGGTATAGTCACATTATCTTGAAAATTCATTTTTTAGTCTTTCTACCTCGACTACCTTAATTCAATTCTATTAATTACAGTGTTTTTCTCAATAAGAACTTTGCTGTTACAAAATTAGAAATGTAATTTTCAAAATCAGTCAAATAGCACAGGATTACAAATCAAATTTCAGCTATGGTAGAAACACAAAAAGCAGATTTGCAGCATTTTTCTTAAAAAGGATTTTGCTGTATCAATACCATAAACACAACAGTGTCTGTAAGAAAAAAACCCACAAAAATGCCCACAAATCAGAAGCATCTACAACATTGTGTATAATTTTTATGATAGTATTTTCTAGCTCCCTAATCCAGAAGATTTTTGGAATTCAGCTATCGCAGCTTAGGCATGACCACCTTCTTTTCTAAGGCAACCAAGAGAGTGCTGTCTCCACTTAACACCTTCGAAGCTGATAGATTGTTCGCCAATCTCCTGGCACCGTAGCTCCCAGAAGGGACTACATTCAAATGAAACAGTATCTGAGGATTCTTACCACAGCTATTATTTCCTAGGTGTACCTGGTAGAAGTCTATCAGCATTAGAAAAGTTAATTAGTCAACTGAGAGCTGGAATCTCACCAGGCTAATTTTTGCTGTCAGGGATAATGATAGATTTTTCAAGCCTTAAACCAACAATTGGTGCAAAAGATCAACTCACTAATGATTGTCAATTAGTCGTGTGACTGTTGACTTCATTTTTCTGCCTTTGAAAAACATGTCATACTCATTCAACAACAGCCCACGCCACCTGTATTTTGCAGCTGTGAAAATACAGATATTCCAAATGAATCCCCAGAGACACCAGAACCAAATGTTTTTCAGTAAACAGTAAAAGCCTTATCATTGTAGTGTTATTAACTATGTTAATTTGTCTAGCAAAGCACAGTGCGGCATTCATAACTGCAGAACAACACAAACATTTCTGACAATAAACTAAGTCATTCATTGTATTTGCTTATAGCTATCTTCACACAAGGACTAAAAACAAGATTTCAGTTAGAAAACAAGGTTCCCTCTCAGAGCACTATCATCTTCAACAGACGTGACTACATCAAGGTAGAGAGTTTGTATGTTCAGGTACATCATCTATAATTGTTGCAGTAGCAGAAGTGGTGGAGAGGCCCTATAAAGGAGAGTAACACTTTACAGAAAGCAATTCAGGTAAGAGAAATTTACCTTCATCCCAACTGAACACAGCCTGTACTTTAGCAAGCATTTCCTTTCACATGAAAGAGCACATTGCAGTGAAAGGGTTCAAAGCATCACCACAGTGTATAATCTCAGCAGCCACAGCCCAGAAAGTAATGGGAACTTCTCAAAGTCTTCCTAATAAATAAGCACATGCTCATCCAAAGTAAATAGAAGGCTCCACTACCACAGCAAATTCTCAAATTGGTGTGAAGTTTTCCCCTCATACGAATTTAAGGTGGGCCTCAAACTGAGTTGCTCAATGGAAAGAGTAGCTCTGCCTCCATTCTATCCCTGCCACTCCCTCACGATTAGCTGAGGCATCAAGAAATCCTAGTAACAGCAATACTTTAAAGCAAAATCTCTCCTACTCAA
Source organism: Oxylabes madagascariensis (assembly GCA_013400675.1). Lineage (NCBI taxonomy): Eukaryota > Metazoa > Chordata > Aves > Passeriformes > Timaliidae > Oxylabes > Oxylabes madagascariensis. The sequence goes on along the minus strand of VYZR01037700.1, from coordinate 18,589 downwards.
AATTCGGTCAGAATCAAACTGGATTTTTACCCTTCCTTCACATTTAGTATTGCAGGTTATTAGCAATATAGACACAGAAATAATATCGCAGCATTTAACTGATAATGTTGAACACTGAAAACTTGGTTTTATGTGCAAAAATGGATTCAAGTTCATGCAGGGAAATGTACAAACCCTCCTCAATTCCTAATTCTTTTAGCCCTTTTTATCATCCTAACAGGCCCCCAATAAAAAAAAAATCTCAACTACAAGTAGTTTAGAACCCTTTACCAAGGATTTTAGCCTTGCATGGCAAGGTCAGTCATTTCACATAAAAAGGAACATGTTCTCTTCCATCACTCTCCAGCTGTTACTGATGGAACAGAAGGTCTGGCTGTGTCCTAAATGCCTTCCACATTGGCTTTCATGGTCACAACCACTCTGCCTCAGCCCCTGTTACTTGAAAAAGGAACAGAAAAGGCAAGGATCAGCACCTGAAGACACAGCATGAGGCTGACAGATCTATTTCCCAGATCTTACAGGTAGGAGTAACAAGTTCCCAAGGGACTGCAGGACGACCAGTCAGACAAAGCTCTAGCCAACAGGCACACACACCACACTTACAACATGAAGCTCTGAAAGTCATTATAATGTATTACAATATGCCTTTCAGAGAAAATTTAGACTGCTATTCCAGGCTCTACAGGAAGGCAAATATCAATACATGTACAGATCTAACATGCCTTCCTGAACTATCTGGAGAAAATTACTTTCCTAGAGAACCTGTTCATTATTTTGGAAAGAAGATCATTTTAAGCAGTCTGTTAAAATAAGATCCCTGTGATTTCATTCAGAGAATGAAAATTGATAGAACTTTTCACTGTGTTATAGATGGAGAAACAAAGGCCTCAGGAAGCTGAGCAACCAGTCAAGTTCCCCTCATATATCAGTGGTGCTGAAAGGAATTAAGTTGCAAAGCTAATTTATTTACCATTAAAATCTAAGTAATTTATATACATAGAAAAGTGGTTTAGGGCTTAGTTTAATAGCTCAATAAGAAGTTCCGTTATTGTTCAAGTGTTAGGAATTTGTTGAAAAAAAATTAAAAATTATCCTGGCCAACAAATAACAATAAAATGTTAGTCAGATGTTGGAAAAGGGTGTACTTTTAGCCAATTTAATAATTTTAAATGCACCAGATTTCTCACAGAACTCCATCTGAGTTTGAAGGTCACAACCTAAGCATATCTCACCATAAAAAGCCTTGCTTGTAGACCCATACCAGTCTCAGTCTGTGCTCCTTCTCCTAAAGGGTTTAGCAGCTACTACTTCCCACTGTCCTTCCTATATCTCATAATTGTTTTTTGTCAACACTTCTCTCTTCCCCTCTCCTTATGCGTTCATCTGTTCTTTCTACCAATAGTCTACAATTTTTTCCCTATATTTTAAGCCCCTGCTCCAGAGCAAGCAAGTACTAAAGATCTAGTGAATCAGAATTAAGGAGTGCCTGATATCAGCGTAAAGGCTAAAATTTAGAATTAGGAGGAGAAAAAGGTACTCATCTCAATACATAAAACCTGGCATGAGAAAACTCCTCCTGAGAAGCTGTGGACAGTCTATGCAATGCATAACAACATCTAGGAAAAAGAACAGGTAATCTTGAAGCATAATGCTTGATTCTACCTTTACTGATAAGTACTAAGATTGATTAAATATGAAAACCTAGATAGACAAAATTCATCAGGATATATAATTTCCAAATTGTAAGATTTGGAGCTTGGTATTTGATGAGCAGTTTCTGAGCCTCACCAAATTGCAAGTTTCCCATCAGAAAGGGTTAGGCCTATTTACTTATTTAGCAACAGCAGCTGAATGGATGGTGCAATTTCCTGATTCTGACAGCTGGCACATAGAAAAAAAACAACAAAACCCATGACAGATCTAATAAAAATCTCAAGAAGTGATACTGCCTCCTCTTACAAAAAGGCTATGAAGGCCAACCCTCCAAAGATGTTGAAAAGACACTGCTCAATCAGATTGTGTGAGTATGACAATCAGAGCTGTGAGTATTTAGCAATTCCAAAAGAAAAAAAAAAAAAACACAAAGTACCCAGATCCTATCACATATCATGGTCTAGTAATTAATGCACTCTATTTCTGTAAGAATCATCACAAGGAAAGCTGATGCTAAAGCAACTTTTTAATTATAATTTTCCCAATTTCCCACACGGGAAAAAAAAAATTCGGTGATCTTAAAATTAGTATTTGGAATTCACATGCTGGAGTGTAACTTTTTCAAATTCAGTTTCTGACTTGAGAGCAATGAATGACAAGGAGAATCTTCTACCCAGTACTTAATTCTGTTCACCAGAATTCCCATGATGATTTTTTCCACCAATTGTCTTTTTATTATTTATTTTTTAGAAAGCACACTCCTGGGAGTAGAGACTGCATTCTGATTTATGTCCATGTGAAAAAAACATAATTCTATCTTAACTAGGGATTTCCATCCTGCTTGGGGACTAAAATTAAGTAACCTTATTTGTACTTTTAAAAGCAGGCAAACACAATAAGCTGACCAGTAAATGCAGCAGTGTCAGTTCAATCTGTAACTTCCATGTGTATACTTCAGGAACAGGGCATGCTGTAATGAAGCTCTTTTTTATTAGTATTTTACATTAAATCTGGAGCTGGGCTAAACAACATATCATATGGGAAGGGGGAAAAGAAAACTTCATGCCCCTGGAATTCTGTCTCAGTGGGGGCCGAGAGCTTGGCTGTTCTTTGGTTATTGCTATGCTGAGTGCTAAGATGGCTGTTAAATATTTTATCAGGCAAGACTAAAATCAAGAAATGTGCTGAAAACAAGAGTTGAATGATCTCTGTTTGGAGTCTCACATTGTGTAGTTACACAAGTAGATTTTCTGTCTTTTTTTTTCCCCCAGCTTTTTCTATTTTCATTTCTCTCAAATACCTCCCCCCAAAGCAGCTACTCTGAGGGTTTTCTTTTCCACAGCAGCAGCTGTGGTACAGTGTGTGTTATCAGGGCTGACAGTTAACCGAAGTAAACATAAGGACACAGCAGCATTAGGGTTGTCAGTCTGAAAATAGAATTTCGTTGTAATTCTCTGCGTGAGGTCTCGGAACAGCCGACGGCTGTATAAGGAACAGTGCTTTTGCAGATTTTATGGGGCTGATGCATGTGACTATCCACCCTCCCTCTGTCACTAGAGGCTTGGATGATGGAAAATCATGCAATTATCTGTGTGTGTGTGCATGTATGCATGCACAGCAAAATATTTCTCTTCTCAGGTTCTTGTTTTTCCTTTCTTTTGTCAGCTCCTTTCAGTGACCCCTAATACCAAATAGTGTTTTTTAGTTGTAGTGGATGGACACAACAACTAAGCCCTGCTCCTTTACCACCTCGAAGCCCACTTCCCCTTTCCCTCCCTCTCCCCTGCACACACCAGAAAGCCCCTCTTAAAATCCCTGTTCTGCTGCAAACATTAACTTCAGCTATGAATTTGTCTTTGCTTTCCACTGTGTGGTTTGCACTGCCATCTGCTAATAACAGAGTTTTTACCACCATCTGCAACACCGAGCCCTATCTGTGGTTTCTCTCTGCCATTTCTAAGAATTTGACAAATAAATCACATTTGGTCGGCAGATCAAATGGGAGAAATACGGGCCCCGCATTCCGGCTGAGTCTTTGTTTCAGGGAGTTGAAATGACGGACGTGTGTCCGTCACAGCTCTGTGAGCGGCATCGGGGACAGCCCCGGTTCGGGTGCGAGCGCAGCACAGTGGGAGCGGCACTGGGACCGCGCTGGGAGCGCAGCGCTCGGGCTGCCACGGGAATGCAGAGCCGGACCGTGCCTGGAAAGGGTCCATCTTTGTCTCGTAAGGTGGAGCCATTTCCTCCCGAGCAGATGGGCTTCGATAAGGCAAGAGGAGGACGCAGCGAGCGCCGCGCTCGGCTGGGTGGTCTGTGCGCTTCTCAGCAGCCCCGGGCTGGGAAGATGTCTGCGGTGGGGCCATGTCCCAATACCGGGAATCAGGGGGAATCAGGGGGAGCCGGGGGTATCGATCGATCGTGCCCAGCCCGCCGCTCCCCCCCCGGCCGCAGCTGCCGCGGCCCAGCGCTGGGAGCGGCCCCGCATCTGAGCCCATTAGTCACCAGATGCCACCTTGTGCCGCCAGCGCCGCCGCCAGCCCGGCACAGCGCGTCCCGCACCGTGTCCCGCAGCGTGTCCCGCGCACGCAGAACACGCCCGCGGCGCTCCCCGGCCCTCGGCCGGCCCTCAGCCACGCTCACAGTGACACCTACAGCCCGCGGCTCCGCGGGGGCGGCCGCGCTCCCTCCGCCCGCCCGCCCGCCTCCTGCGGGCGTGCCATTTGTTGTAAAGATGCACCTCTTCTGAAGATGTAATTGATTTTATTCACCGGAGGAAATACCAGCTTCTCTATCGATTTCTACATTTGCTGAATTTATTTTGTTTTCTCCTCTGTGTGATACCATAAAATGTTATTAAAAAGGCGGTGTACATCAAACAGAAAATTATTTGTTTTCCCCTAGAAAGACTGTTTTTTAAAAACTACCATATTTTAAAAGCGTCCGCTCGATGGCAGGGAAAGAGATTATTTAGCATCCACAGCCATTACCCGGCGCTCGTTAGCGAGTTGTTTATGGGGCTGCAGAGCGCAGGGCAGAGGCTGCTCTGCACCTTCCCTGCACTCCCCATTTCTTTCACAGCCGCACCAGCCTCCCCCGGCATCTCAGCGGGAAGGACGGAGCATGTAGTATTAGACTAAGATGTCCAGATGTATTTTAAACAGTAAACAAAATCCCATAGAGAAACAGCTATGAAAACTAACAGTGCTATTAAAAAATAACGTTAATAAGACTCTGCTGAATTAAGTGGAGGAGTGTGTACCTGGGGTTGTGTGTGTGTTATACTCCACAATCAAAAACTGATTAGAAATTTGCTCACAGTACAACAGTAATGCCACTATACTTGAGTAATTGTTCTAGTATTTCTAAGGTGAATCCAACATCGAAAAAGCCCAAACAAAATAGATGTCAATTGAAATCTTTAAGTGCTTCTGCTTAGACCAAGCAGAAACAAATCATGCTATCAACTAACATGCATACTGAAGATGAAATTTAGAGGACATTTAAGGTAAAATCTACTAGACAGGTGTGAGACCTACAGAATTTTCAAGCCAACCAAAAATGTAAGTTAAGCACATGTTTTAACATGATATAACACTGCAAAAAGCTGATTTTTTTCCCCCAGAAATGTAAGAAAAACATTTTTAATTTCTTAAATCTTATACCTTCACACTGAACCAGACAGATGCATTTTTTACAGATTTTCTGTAAGGTCATTTCCTCTCCTTTCTTTACACTTTGGGATTGTAGTGGTCATGCTTTTTTTTAATCTGATAAAAAATTTTCACATTTAATTATGATCACACAGAAAATAAAGGATATTTGTACTGAATGGGCTAATAATTCACTCCTACACTTTGAACAAAGTACAAAGAATTAAGCAAAAATGTATTCTGCAGTAAAATAAAGTATTTTGTATCAAACACAAAAACAGCTCTTTTGTTACCTTGTAGTAATGCCGTTTTTGCAAAATATTAATTTCTGAAAATGCCTTTCTTATATTTTAACTATATATATGCATAAAAAACAAATATGCTTTATCTGTGGGATATTTCCCAATGAGGTCTAAATAGTAGGTTTTAGATTTGGATATCCTATGAGATTCCTGCTGCTTCTGCACATACTGCTGCAACTAAGATCAGATACCTTGTGGTACTGAGAGACAGAACCCTATTTCCCATGTTTCACTTTAAAAATTGGACTCTCATTAATTTCCTTTAACTCTCATATTTCATAATCCGATCTGCATGTAGCGGGGCATTTCATTATGGAATATGTTTTCTTTTTTGGGGGGAGGCTTAGCATCCACATCATCACAGAAATAAACTGCTAAATTTAAATTTATGAATGACATATTCTAACACAGGTGCAAGGGTATTGGTTACATGGTTCAGGAGGTTCTTGATGTTGGCTTCCTGCGCATCTTTATCCCATACCAGAGCAATACTGGGGCATCCCTTTTGTCTGCTCAGCCTGAGGCTGGATACTATTAAATGCGGTCTGCAGTGAAACACCTGAAGTTACTGGAGTCTGAATTATATCTTAGTATTTTCAAAATTCCCAGAAGTTCAAGATTTGTTTCTAAAAACAGCCATTAGCACAAGTGTTTATGATCACAGATCCTTAACCACCACCTACTGGTGCAGGGCACTCACACAAACAACATATTTAATACTATGTTGAACTCCAAAGTTATTAATTCAAACAGTGTCCAAAGTGTTTAGAAAATACTTTCAAACCATTAAGAACTGCCATTTGTAATACTTTGGAATCTGCAAGTGCTTCATGTAGAAAGCTGTTATGCTTCTATTATCAACACGCCTCAGGACTTAATAAAGCAGGCATTTCAAAACACAGCATGCTGAAATTTGGCATTTTCATTTAGTGCTTACATGTTATTGAACAGAGGGCAATGTAAGGAAGAAAAAGAGAAAAATCTAGCAGGAAGGTCATTTTCAAAATTAAGAATCTGTATTGTTGATGTTGCTGGTCAAAAGGTGCCCCAAACCATGTAAAATTGATTTTGTTTTTTAGCACTAATGATCAAAATCTAGGGCACGGGCTCTGAATTAATGATCAGTTGGGTGGAGCTGATTCCATTAACCTCAGGTGCTCATTAATCCCTACGAATACTTCCATCAAGGTCATTAATGCTATTAAAAGTTAAATATTTGCCATACAATTATGGGGTTTTACCTTATGAAAGGCTTTCAGCAGAAATGCTTTGATTCTCGTTGTGTAGGTGCACTTGTTTGGGTCCCAGTAACGTGTCTACAACTTGAAGGAACTTACAAAAATTGTTGCCACATTTTCTTACCTTGTTGTGATACAAATTAATTTTAGGGATTGGGTCCTGGGTCCTAAATATAGAAACAATGTATACTTATAATCAGTACTTGTTGTTTACATTGACATCCGCGGGTAGCAGAGCTGGCAAGGACTCACTCAAAGCCATCCTCAGCTGAGAGGCAGGACTTAAATCCCTTTCCAGCTGAGACAAACCCAGCGTGCAAATTTTCTTTGACTTTCATCTCAAGGAGGTGGCAGGCTGTGGTTTCAGCTTGTAATGAGCAGCTTTTGCTGCCACCTCCCAAGAGCAGAGGTGAGCACTCGTGCAGTGGGACCAGCAGTCTCATCTGAAAAGCAGTGACTAGGTGGTGGTCAGAGGGGGTTTTTGGAACTCCTCAGCTGTGCTTCGTGCCGGCACAGCGCGTCCCGCACTGTGCTCTCAGAGGAGCCTGATGGCAGAGTCTGCAGCCTCACCAGGTCAGCCAAGGTCAAAGCTTGAGCTCACCCCAGGCCAAGCTGGCAGCCAGGCCTGGGGAACGCAGGAAATGTTTGTTACTTTACAAACCCATCCTTCTCTGAACACTTTTGCACTTATTACTAGACTGAGTGGCACAGTCTTTATATCAGAAAACATAACACATTCAATATTTAAAGTAAAAACATGAACTAGATTTGATTTGTGCTATATTATAAATTCACCTAATGTTTCTTTCTGCAGCTTTCTTGGTAATTGTCATAAACTGAAATATAACCAAATTATCCATTTGGGATAGCACAGCATTGTTTTAGCAGCAAAAGGACATCGACTAGCAATGAGTTAATTGTTACTCTCATCCCTAAGACCAGTCTATGGTAGGCCTCAAGCCCATAAGATTTTGCTACATCCTGGTTCTTAATTTTGTTTTTTGAAAAGCAAACTAGCATATCTTTACCTTCCCAGAAAAAAAACACAAAGCATGTAGGAAGTGAGCCTGAAATGGACCTCCTTGTTATCAATTCCAGTTCCCTGTCAGCAGCACCATATCGTATAAACTCCTTGGTAACTTCTTGCCCTTTCTACTCCAGTTAAAAGGCTGCTTCAAAGTCTGACTCTTTCCAGGGCAAGGATCCATCTTCCATTTCCAACTTAAAATTTATTCATGACTGACTACTTTATAACCATTTGTTCCTGTGCCTTTGCACTAAGTAACTCATCTCTTTTCCCTCTCTGTTTAAACTACCTCCACTTTGTTTGATGTCCAGTCAGTTTCATTGTCCAAAATTAAATGAGCAATTTCTTTTCAGTCTCTTCTCATAAAGGCTTTTCATTAAGCTCATAGTAATTCTGTGTACCTGTTACAGTTCATCTTTCTGGAACGTGGATGAACAAACTTGTACCTTGTGAAGTCTGCCGTTATGTTGCACTTCTGAACTAACATTATTCAGTGTCAAGTGGATATACTTTATTTCCCAAACTCTAGGACTGTGTTCTTGCCCTCCTCCAGCTGACTCTGTCATGGACTGACTAACATGCAAGTCTTGCTCTAACCCTCCCATCTCCAGCTCATGGTCTCAGCAATAGTAAAATCTCTATAAACAGAAAATAAACAGGAGAAACTCACTACAAAATCTCTTTGTGATTAGTCCCCCACTGTGTTGAAACCAGTAACTGGCAAAAAAACCCAAATCCCAATTAAAAACTCCCAAGCAAATCCAGTGTTGACAGTCAAATTCTTGATGCATTCATTGCCCAAGACTCAGTGTTCCACACATACATAATAGCAAATTAATCTATATATCTGTATTTCTAGTAATAGAATGCAATAGTTTAAGGTTCAGGAGGGTTTATTTTCCAACCAGCTGTGTGCTTCAGTGTCTCAGGAAAAAAACAAAAACAAAAACAAAAACACAACAACCAAAAAAAAAAAAACAAAAAAAAA
>VYZR01037698.1:52401-71814 GCA_013400675.1 Oxylabes madagascariensis | reverse complement strand
GTCCCGTCTGCGACCGCCGGTGGCGCCGGGCTCCGCACGGCGCCGGGGATCCCCCCCGGGCCTCCCGCCCCCCTCCGGCACTGCCCGCGGGGGGCTCGGCCGAGGGGGCGGCGGGCGGGCTGAGGAGCTGCCCGGAGCCGAAATGGCGGGGCGGGGAATATGCCTGGGCCGGGTCTTCCCTGGGGTAGTGCTGCGCCCTGGGTGATGCTGCGGGGTTAGCGGACCCTCCCAGGGAAAAGCGACCGGGAGAATCTGCCTGTGCGTCTCGCGGCTGTTGTGCTTTCCCCGGCCGTCGCGCAGGGGTGCGGAGCCTCTCTCCCCGGGCAGGTCGCGGCTGAATGGCGGCAGGCGGGATTAGTTCCTACCAGTGTCCGGATCCCCCTCCTTCCCTCTGGTGGCGGCAGCTCACGAGAGCCGAACGCGCTGGAATGGGAATCTTGTTTGGAAAAGTGAACATGTTGGCATCGGGAGCCTTTCCAAACAGGAAGCTGCCCAAGACCGATTTTGTTTGTGAAAGATTAGACGCCTAAATAGTTACTGTACGGTATGCTGGATGAGACTGGAAAACTTGCGTGTAATTTCAGGGCTTGGGCCGAGACGGGAGAGTTCAGTGACTGATCTGTGCTTTTCAGTCAGCCAGTGTTGGCTGCTTGAGGTTTTTCCAGGCAGATTTTTCTCTGATAGCTTAAAGATCTACAATGCTTAAATCACATTTCTGAGAGGAGAAGGGAAAAAAAAAATCTCTTAAGCTTTCTGTTCTGACAAGTAATCCAAAGAAAATTCTTAACATAGTTATGCCATCAGAACAGAAGTTCTGACGGATGCCTTTTGAGTGACTCTTAGCATGACTTGGTTTTTTTCTTCCCAGACTTTTTGCTTAAGGTGTTTCCCCTTTGCAACAGTGACAAAAAGCGTCATGACTCAGTTGTTCCAGTTTCTGGATGAGTGCTTGGCCCAAAATGACCTTTTTTATTCTGGGGTTTAAGATGCACGGTTATGACCTGAGCTGCCTGAGTGTGGGATATCATCCATGGCCCTTGCTATGCATGTGATGATTTTTGAGGAGCTGGCACACAGTGAGAGCATCTTAATCCCCTGCAGCAACACTCACTGGAAGCTTCTAATTTCGTACTTCTCCTCATGCTCATAAAAAAGTGTAGGAAGAAGAAGACATTAACCCCTGTAATTCTTAAATTCCAGGACTGTTTAGGCACCAGTATGGTGCTACTGGATCAGACAGTCTCAGTTACTTTTTCTTGACTCTGTGCTTCTCCTCTCCCACGTATCAGTGCAGCACTCTGTGGATATTAAAATGGGTCCCAGAACAGTGTAATTAGTTTTTGAATAGGGCTATTAAGTCCAGGCATAGTGCCATGTTGCTGTAGCTCTAATAATTCTGTTTCTAGGCCTAGCTCCCTCAGAGTTAGTGTGGTTATCTCTTTTGTGTGGAACTACACTTGTGTTCCTCATTAGCCTCTATTCTTGGCAAGTCTATTAAATTGCTGGTTGACCCTTCATGACTGACTTAGTTACAGTGACCTCATGGGCTCATTCATATACTGAGTAACATTGGTTTGATTGAGTTGTTTGCTTTTCTTTTTATTAAAAAAAAATAATTCATTTGAAACTTAGTGTGAAGCAAATAGCCCGTTCACAGTTATCTGCCAATAAAAGGTAATTCTTTAGAAAGTAGAAGTGTTTAAAAATACATGTTCAGTGTTTTAAGTATTTTTCTAATATTTTTTCTGGTTTTTGGTTTTTTACTTCCTACTATAGTTACGAATCAATGGTTCCTTCCTGCTGTAAGGGGAGATATTCCTCCAGGCTGTGCAGCACATGGATTTGTTTGTGATGGTACTAGAATACTAGTTTTTGGAGGAATGGTTGAATATGGAAGATATAGCAATGATTTATATGAATTGCAGGTAGGAAATGTATGAATATGTTTTGATTTTCAGGACTATTTTATGTATCTGTTTATGAAGAAACACATTTTACCAACTGCCAATGAAAGTTAGATGATCTTTGCTCTTCTTCAGAAAGATTTTCTCCATCTTAAGCATCTAAAGTTTATTCTAAATAAGTTTGAAATAGAGACTTCCATCTAGTCTAAATAAAGTATAATATATTTAATATTTTGTTAAGGTTAGCTCTTACACATCCCTTTTAACGAATGTCCTAAGAAAAGCCCAGCATTCCCTTAAAAATAATTCAGTAAATATACAAATGTTAATATTACATGAATTCTACTTGTTATGATTGACTATAAATGAAATTATTTCTGAATAAATTTTTCTTGTCTTCAAGGCAAGTCGATGGCTCTGGAAAAAAGTAAAACCTCAAGCTCCTTCAAATGGATCACCACCCTGTCCTCGGCTTGGCCACAGCTTTTCTTTGTATGGTAACAAGTGCTATTTATTTGGTGGCCTGGCAAATGAAAGTGAAGATTCAAATAATAACATTCCCAGGTATGCTGATTTATCTTTGAATTTAATGGCTTTAAAAAACAATTACCTGATTTGACGGCTTTGCAAAGGAACATTCTAGGCAGGCTGTCCTGCACACCAAGTACTCAAATTTGGATTATTTGTGCAGTGAAGGGGTTACATGCAAAGACGATTAAATATTCCTTCTGCTAATCCCACAATATGGAACACTGAGTGACAGCTCTGACACTTTTGTAGGGAAACCTGAGTAGGCTTTGATTTCTCCTAGTATTTTGGGTGATGCTTTTAAGAATGGCTTGCTTGTTAGAATTACCTCAATCAGCAGAGTCTCATGAGTCATCAGGGAATTCATGATGGATGTTTCTTCTGTATTGCTGTGAAAAACAGTTATGAATTCATCTGGAAATTTTTTACAATAACAGTTGAAGTCGCTGTTATTGTCAGCAAACTGTGCTATAATGCTGAAGTTTTATATCCACATTCACCTGCAGTTCAGAGCACTTATATCCACTGAGCTATAAACTGGCAATTTCAAGCTCAGTAAACAAGAGGTATCTGGTGAATGCCAAGATTCAAAGACCATTATCTAAAAATAACTTGCTGGTAGATTCAGTAACAAATGATCCANCAGAGCACTTATATCCACTGAGCTATAAACTGGCAATTTCAAGCTCAGTAAACAAGAGGTATCTGGTGAATGCCAAGATTCAAAGACCATTATCTAAAAATAACTTGCTGGTAGATTCAGTAACAAATAGCTAATTGTTAATTGGCCAGCCTGAGGACACCAGAATAAAAACAGCTTTTTCTCACCTTTGTTGCCTTAGGAGTTGAGGAAATTTCTCTCTAATACCTCCTGTCATCCTGTATTTCCCCCAGCTTTGCAGTTTAGTGTGTGTTCATATGTAGCAATTTTTGCAAGAAATGTTGCTTTCACATTTCTTTCATGTAATACAGTGTAGCAAAGAAGAGCATGTTTTATCAGAGGCAACAAGTTATAACAGTAAAATTTTTTTTTGTTTTAAATCCATTTTAAATCCAGATTTGGTACTGCCCACAATACATCAAATGTTTTGAGAGTTTAAAACTCTACACTCTGCCAAGACAGAAATCTGTAATACTTGGAAGTGGTCAAGGTTTAAGGTGCACTTGTCATCATGCTTATAAGTGAGTTTTTCATACTTTGACAATAATACCCTAGATATTTAAATGATTTCTATGAACTGGAGCTGCAACATGGGTCTGGCGTGGTCGGCTGGAGTATTCCTGTGACCAAAGGAATCTTGCCATCTCCCCGAGAATCTCACACAGCCATCGTGTACTGCAGAAAAGATGTGGGAAGCCCAAAGATGTATATTTTTGGAGGCATGTGTGGCTGTCGGCTTAATGATCTCTGGGAACTTGACATAGGTGAGTTGGTTTGCCAGCAGAAGTCAGTGCTTACTGGCTGTGGGGAAAAATTGTGGTATAGAATGGTTAATGGCATGCTGTGGTGCAGATATTATTGAGACTGACCCTTTAGTGCTGACCTTTGGTAATATTTGGAATTAAATAGATACAGTATTGTCTGCATATATTATCCTCTCTGATTATGAGTACTCCATTATATGGATATCATAGTCTTCAAAGCACTCTAAAGAAACAAATTTGAATAATGAAAACATAATTTATGTTTTTGAGAAACACTTAGTTTGTCAGTATTTCCTGTGATTTTTTTTTAAAGAAGTTCCAAGTGCTTTTTATTGCACCCTCTCTCTTAAAGTAGCTATCTGAAAAAGCTGAAATTTAGCTTTACTGAATATTAGAGGTATGTTCCCTCCTAAAATCCAGGTAGTGAAATATGTAGCAACAAGATAATTTTTTTTTTTTTTGAGGATTTTATTCTCTTTCTTTTAGAAACCATGACCTGGTCAAGACCAGAAACCAAAGGGACAGTACCACTTCCTCGCAGTCTCCATACGGCCAATGTAATAGGAAACAAGTATGTCTGTTGTTAAAAGCTCAACTCTAGAAAGGTACACCTAGTAGGAGAATGATGATGTTTATCCACCCACTACTGCTCAGTATAAAACATCAGCCCTGTAGAGTAGTTTTCTGCTATTTCAGTGCCACTGTTAACTCAAGGGTAGCGAACTGTCAGCGTTTCCATCCAGCAGGACAACCTGCCCAATCCACCAGCAGCTTTCTGGGCTTCTTGGAGCACCTTTGTGCCTTCTGGGGCGGCTTCAGCTGGGCCTGAGCTCGTCAGGAGCGAGCTTCAGTGCCTCTGTGTGTGTGACACAGATGAGGTAGCTATGCAAAGAAACTGCTCAAAGAGTAAAACTAGTTCCAGGCAAAACCGTTCCCCACTTCTTCTGTAGTCAGTCCCTCATTACTCTGCTTCTTGCCAATATATTTTGTTTTGGCAGGTAGTATTGCTAAAATGGATTTTTAAACATGGGTTTCAGTCCATTTTGTATCAATTTACAAGCTGGCATGAGGAGAAAGAGGCAAGAAGTATGAAAGCTTCTGATCCAACAGCTTAGTTTTTTATTAATTACTTAAAGTGTTAGTAGTTTGTAGCCTGCATTATATTTTTAAATTTCTATATCTGAGTTAGATGCTAGTTATCTTATTTTAGCATGACTTACTGAGGGGTCTGCGGTAAAGGATTGTAGAAATTCTGTTGTACGTGTGGGATTTTTGGAGAGCATTAGCAGTTTGATGGTTTGCTAAATGTTGCAGTATTGACTTCGGTTTCTAGGAAGTTGTTTGAGGAGTTTCTGGGATTTTTTTGTGTGGTTGGGTTTTTCAATCAGTCAATTTACTCAAAAATTTCAGAAGGTAGACATCTGCAACAATACTTCATAAAGGCAGTAGATACAAATAAAATTTGCTGTGAACCGTAACTGTAACACGCTGGAAATTTTCTTTTTTGTCCTAGTTTGAGAGAGCACGTGCAGCAGATCTAGATGTTAATTGGCGTTTCTTTTCTTTTCTTTTTCCCTCTTCCCTCTTTTCCTGCATTTCAGAATGTATGTTTTTGGCGGATGGGTTCCACAGTCAGCAGGAGGTGAAATTTCTGCTCCTGATGGTGAATGGAAATGCACCGGTTCATTTTCTTACCTTAATCTGGGTTAGTGTTTCTGCCTTTCTGGGAGAGGGGATTTTGAATTAATACTTTCTTAACAGAGTACAATAACTATTTTGAAGACCTTGAGAAAAGTTTAGGATACGTAGTTGTAATCCTGGCTGACTAAAGAAGTTGCCAGTTTTTTGCATGTTACTTGAAAAGTAATATTTTAATTACTGTTTTTCTTTGAAGATTCAGCAGGTTTTCTTCTTCAAATCTTTTTGTTAATGCAACTCTAATACTAAGTAATGTAAATACTCCTTCATTTATAGAAAAACACAGGAGACAGAATCTGAAATGAGGTTTTTTTAAACATGATAGTACTATCCCTGAATTCTCAACTTCTGATCTATTTGCCTGAGAGAGATAACCAGAGGTCGGAAAATTCAGCCTGTATGAATTGATTTCCTCTTGCACACTAATTGGAAAGTGACCTTCTCTTCATAATATTTCCATTTTAAATGCAGTTGTCTATAAAAACAGAGGTGATTTATTTTCTTTTTTTTTTTGAGTAGTTAAGTGTGTTAACATCTTTGTTTCTTGTTTTGGAAAACATCTAGAAACTAAATGCCTTGAGTTTCATTTACTAGATACCGCAGAATGGATAGGTCTGATCTCAGATTGCCAGGAGGACAAAAGTAACTTGTTACCAGGGCCAAGAGCAGGACACTGTGCTGTAGCAGTTGGCACTCGTCTGTATATCTGGAGTGGTAGAGATGGTTACAGAAAAGCTTGGAACAATCAAGTTTGCTGCAAAGATCTTTGGTACCTTGATACTGGTGAGTCAGAAATAAATAAGACACTTGTACTATGTTCTGTGTTTTATTAATATATGGAAAGCTTGCATGATTGATCAGAACATTAAAGTTCTAGCAAACTCAAAGACTATTTACGTTTTAAAAATTATTTTTAAATCGTGCGTCGCTGCTGGTTGTTTAAAGGCTATTACTTAAAATGAAAAAAATTAGGAAGGCTCTTTTTAAGCCTCTGAAAAAACTTTGTGCTAAATTCTGCACTGCATGCCGTAGTCATTTGATACAAGATGCTAAAGGCTGTTTTGCCTAAACTCAGGGTTCCTGGCCTCTCTTTTTAGTGGTCTTTTCTGCTACTACTTACTTTTTTCACCAAATCCTTTCTTCTCTTGGGACCATTGCTGCTGCTGCTGCTTCCTCATCTCTTGGACTGCAAAAAAATACTCTTCAGTCTAAGAAAGGACCAAATGGTTCCTGGGGATGAAGGGAATTCTGGAGACTAATCACTCATTAGTAGCTGCATTTATAGCAGGACACTGAGATGGTGGAATATGGCATATTCCTAGAATAGAACTTTTTTTTCCTGTTTCATTTTTCTCTCAGAAAATGAAAAAGAGTAGCAGAGGAGGGATGTGCTTAAGACTTCAGCCTGGTCAGGCATGGAGGCACATGAGAGGAGCAAGCCATTGGCATTAGTCATTTCCAGGCTTCAGCCTGTGCAGAAGTTAGAGTGGAAGCTCACTTCAGCTACACAGAGCGAGCAGAAAGAAAGAGGAATAATTTGTGAATTAAAGGAAAATGTAAAGCTTTAGGAGCTAAAGAGCTACCTGCAGCATTTCAGGAAAGCACAAGGATCTCCTGTCTCTGTAATCCCTGCAATGATGCAGCTACAACCCAAAGGCCTACTGGCAGCAGAAGAACCATTAAAAACAGCGTATCAAAACTGGAGCATTTTTGAACACTTCGAAAAGACACTTTGTAATTCTCTAACTTGACTTGACACCTTTGACAGTGGTTTCTTGTTGAATCTGGTATATTTTGTACTTTAATGAAAAAGGAGCAAATGATTTTACTTGCAATATGCAGCTATTTAATAAACTGGTAAGGGAGGGCAATTTCTAACATGCCATCTGTGTTTTATTGGTTGCTTGTAGAGAGACCTCTAGCACCATCACAGGTACAGCTGATCAGAGCTACAACCAACTCTTTTCAGTTGAAGTGGGATGAAGTACCTACAGTTGAAGGATATCTTCTTCAATTACATGCTGACTCACCAGTGCCACCGGTGGCTGGAGTTCCTGGTACTGGCATTCCTGAGACATCAGTGCTGAGTTCACAAGGTAGCAGTCAGATCACATTACACTCATGTTTGTGCACAGGCAGACTGGAGGGTTACATAAGAAATAAATATGAGGGGTTTTTTTAAAGAACTGTTCTGTGAGAGAGAGACGCTGTTTCTTTGGTTATTCTCCAAATGCCTGCATCATAATTATGGAAAACCCCCCTTTCACTTGTTTCTGTTGGTTGTGGCCAGCTATCTGAATTATGAAGATACTTGGAGAATGCTGGCAACAAGTTGAGAAAGGAAACAGTGAGGAAGGGATTTTATCTGACTGTTGGGCCACAGTTTCATTTCAGACTTACAACAAAGTTTCCTTCAGGCAACTTTGGCCTCCCTTTTCCTTACTGAAATAGGTTAAAATCATCATAATATTAAGTTTTACATAACTGATGGGAATTTACTTTTGTTTACCTGCAAGGTGGCTGTTCTCTCCATCAGAGTCTACAATCATTGCCTAACATCCCTTATCCAGAAATGAAGGTGGATCATCCCAGCCAAACAAATAATCTCATTCCTAATAATGTAAGTGTAAACTGAAAAATGCTTCAGTGTCAAAACAGTGTGGGAAGGTAGTGAACTGCCAGAACACTTTCTCAGTTTCAAAACTCCCTGCATACTTTTAGGTCTTAGGAAAAAAAACAAATAAAACAAAAAGACAGACACCTGCTGAAGTAGTTGTCTGTTTTCTTACATACTTTCTGCTTTTATGACTGAGAGACAATCTTTCAAGTCCTCTTCTTGTTAATGCAGAAGGGAATTGCAACTGCTTCCACAATTGCAACTGCTTCCACAATGCCAGCTGGGAACCTGACACCAGTAGGAATGCTATTTGTCATCAAAATGTTGGTGACATTAATGTGGGAAGCAAAAAGAATAAGGCATATTCCTTCTTTGTTAGTTTAGTTTAGTTTTATGCTGATCTGCTTAGTTGTAAGTTCCTACAGCAGGTTAAATCCAGTTATCTGTCTGGTGTGCAGTTGTACATGTTCCTCTGTTTCACCAATTTAACAGAAATAGTGAGGACAAGCTCTGGCTAAAGGATCCTATTTTTAGAACTTTGGACCTTTTCTTAGTTGTGTAAAGTCTTAGATCTGTATGGAATCCATAATGTATTCCTGGAGAAAACACATGTAGAAATACCATGAATTTCACTAAGAGCAGAAATATCTCAAGTACATGTCAGGAAAGCAAAGGTTGAAAGCCTCTGTTATTGTGATTTTTCCCATTCCCCAAAGTTGCCCCAAGTAGACTAAATATACACAGCAATGAAATTCCATGTAATGATAAATTTAGTGTGACTCTTCTAAGTCAACTCAGTGTTTGAGTCTTTGTTTTATGATGACTAAGGTAAGGATTGAGAGATTGATTTCTTGGTCTGATTTAAAGTACTAGGGGAAATTGTTGGAGCAGTTTATATTGTTTTTTATGAGCAAGCATTTTCATGCCTTGTTGCAATTGAAATTTCTGAACTTTGCAGTTTAACATTAACAAATGTGTTGTTTTGGTTAGGTCCAAGTTGCCCTTTCATCCAGTTCAAAAGTAGAAGGAAAAGAAAAGGTTGCAGCACCTGAAAACAAGGTTGCACAGGAGACTATGAAAAACCACGCAGATGCTACAGGATTCAAAGAATCAAATGCCCCTTCTCTTTTGCCTGTTTGTACTTCAAGTAAGATCACTGTAGAAAAAAAAAAAAGTGAGAGTTAAAATTCATCTCAGAAACATAAAATAAGATTATTTCTATCTTGTAATTTAAGATTATTTAAGAGTCCTTTATAGTTTAAAAAGCCCAACTTGTGTTAGTTGTTACTGAATGTATTTTTAGAAGATTCAAAGAAAATTGAAATCTGAATTTGTTTGAAGTGTTGCAAAGTACATGAAATTCTCAATATATTCATTATGATGGCAAATCTGTCTATTTAAATATAAATGGCCATTTTTAGCATCAAGTAAAAAGGGACAGATGACATTTTACAACGTTATGGTGATAGTAACTCCAAACTGACACTGTGTCTGTCTGTTAGCAATTCGCAGTCTGTTAGTGTCTGTCTGAAAAGCTATTGGCTGATGTAAAAGTTCAAGCAATGTAGAGGCAAGCATGTTTCTCTCCGACTGTAGAGGAAGTAAAAGATGACAAGGCTCTGATTTATGCATTTCACTGAACTGCCTTAAGTTCAGTGTGGTGAATCCAGGCTTAATCATCTGATCTGTTTATATTTGACTTCAATGTATTTTATAGGTAGTTGGATTTTTATTTTCTTCACAGTGTAATTTAATTAGATGTGAAAATTTTGGTTCTTATTGCTAAGTGAGAAGCAGACTTCTACAGGGGTTATTGATTGTTACAAATCTGTGATACTGATTTGTGTGGATGCTTTATTTTAGTAGGGGCTTTTTTTCCCAAATTAAGTTTTGTGACAAAATACATAAAAAACAGCAAGCTTAAAATAACTGTTTACATACATTTGTTTATGACTGTGGAGACAGACTTCTGTTCAGTAATAAACCTAAAGTAAGCATTAGCAATCAATATAATCAGATCTGTTCCATTAGACTAAGTTGAAATTTGTTGTGTTATCAATATTGAATTCTGGCTAGTATTTTCTTTTTTTTTAAGGTGCTCAGACATCAGCAAATGTAGGTGAATTACATGACTTGGACAAAAAAAGTGTAAATCCTGATGCTTCTGTATCCTGTACTGTCTCCAGCGCACAAACTATGGTAACCCAGCAGGCTGTTAAAACTGAATCATCAAGTACAAATGGGGCAGTTGTTAAAGATGAAACTTCACTAACAACATTCAATTCAAAATCTGAAGGTTTGAAATGTGTTTCACATACTGTATTTTGAGCCATGTATTTCTAAGGCCATCAGAGTTCCTCTAGTGTGGTGGGATTCCCATCTTGAGTAGTACCTGGGATGTAGATAGGGCTTTGGGCATTGAAGACCTTGTGCAGCCTGGATGATCTCTGTTAGGGTTTATACATCTTTTAAAATCAGGATATTCCTTCTATGCATTTGTAAATCACCATGTTTCCTGTAAGTGAAAAATCTTCATTTATGCAGAGGCCCATTTTCTAAATATCAGTGGGAGCCTGTTTTGGTGCTCGTTGAACATTTGCTCTCATTCAGTGATTGTCTGTTTAGTCCGTGAAAGACTCAAATAGTAACCTTGGATGATTTTGATTTTAAGCAACTGACCACTGTAATAAATACGGCCAGTTAATGTGGCCAGCTCACTTCTGCTCTCACGTGCTGGCCGCTTCACAGCTGGAAATACCAAAAGTAAGCAGCAATGTAGAACATAAATAGGTAGTTTTTCGAGTTTTGTTTTTGACAAATATCAGCAGGCTGTGCTTGTTATTGTTTTGAGTGTTAACTAAAGAACTGTATTTTCATATTGATGTTGTGTGTATAGTGTGATTTTTACCAAGCAGCATTGTATTTTAAAAGCAAAACCCATGAACACAAGCATAGAATACTAATATTCCCATGTGTTACTCATGTGCTTAATCTTTTTTTTTCTTTTAAGATTCTGTTTTAAATTTAATGAATGCTCTGTTCCCATTTGTTGGGATTGTTTACAGTTTAACTAGTTATGTTCAGAATTCAGACTGTATTGATGTTAGAAACAATACAATCAAAGTAAGAATTCACACTTAGACTATTCATGTATTGTCCCCAGTATGTGCCTCGATCTGGTATTTAGATTATTTGTTCACAAACATCTTATATTGATTTCATAATGCTGTCACTTTTTAGGATTTTCTGAGTCCTGCCTTCTGTTTGTATTATCTGAAGCAGCCTCCAGTGCCAGACTCTCAGAATTGTTCTGTGACTATGACAGAAGCCCAAATTAGTTCGTGTTATAAATAGAACTGCATGCAAAAGAAGTCTGAGAGGTTCTTGTGCAACAAATACTTGGCTATTGAAGTCAACTTTCATACTCTGTGGGTTTTGTATTAAATTTTTTCTATTGCTTAAGTTTTTAAAATGTAACATTTTGTTTTTAGCTGCTGAAACTGCTTATGTCATGCCTTCAGCAAGGGTCAGTACTGGACAGACAAATGATTCACACTCTTCTGTAAGTCTGAAAACTATTATCAAATTGCTTTACCTATTGTTCTGTTGATTAGTTATAAGGGCTCATCTGTTTTCCTTTAATTATATTTCTGAAAGAAAAGCAGTGTTTATTTTGAGCTTGGAGGGAATAATACAGGGGTAAACATTTCTGTTATAAAACTAATTGCATTGTGTGGGTTAGATTTGAGTCTAAGTAGCAGTTGTGTAGTTGGGAGGAGATCCAAGTACATGTTTCAGCTGTTGAATCATTTTTATCAACTGGCACAGTGGAATGGTCTCTTCTGCATGATGTGCAAAAGTAAAAAGTTTTTCTGTATGCACAACTGAATTTAAAATGATGTATTAGATCAGACTAGTGTAAGCTGCTGATTCTATACATTTGGAACGTAACTTAACTGATATCTTGATGTTTTTCCCTAGAGGAGATGGGGACTGACTATGCAAGCTGTAAATACTGCCTGAAAAAGTAAATGCTTCCTATTTCACCTGCTTACAACTTAATACACAAACCCAAGGTGCCACTGTTGCCACCAAAAGTGAGGAACTAAGGATGGGGAGAAGCAGCTGCTAATAAAGGGTTGGGGTGCTTTCGCCAAGAGCAGCTGCAGCTCCTGCCCCATTTCCATGCTAGCAGGATCATGGCCTGTCTGTGCTGGGCCCCTTACTGTGCAAGTGCCCTCCCTGGTGCCTGGGGACCAGCAAGAAAGCCAGTTTGTGTTTCTGGGTCAGTCAGGAACAGTTTGCACACCCTCCATCCCCATGGCCCCATGCCACAGCAGAGGGCTGTTCTCAGCTGCAGGCAAGTTCCGCAGGGCCTGACAAGGAGCACGTGTGGGGCCGAGGTACAGCTGAGCCCCAGGGGGAGCTGCTGATGTTGGACCACCTTGGGAAACTTCTTGACCTCTGAGAGAAATTAACTCACAACTACCTGCTGCTACAGACACCTAATTCTACAGCTTTAAGCTTCTTCCCCTCTCTGCTCAGAATATCGGAGGTGACATCCCAGCTGTTGCTTTTTAAATGACAAACTGTGTCTGAGTAAATGTATAAGAACCAGTTGGTTTTGCACAGTATTTTAATAATATATGCATATTCATTTGAAGCACAAAAAAGTAACACTGGTATAAAAGGGGGTTGTCTCTTACATATACTAGAGCCTTGACATTTTCTTCCATGGCATTGAAGTGTGGGTAATCTACATGACGTGTTCTTCAAATACTAGAGAGCTCCCCAGAGGCCGCCGGCACCGGTGAAAAACAGGGACCGCCGGTGGTATGATGTGGGAATTTTTAAGAACAACAGTGCTGTGGTGAGCCAGTTCTACTTGCTGCCAGACGAAACACTGAACATCAATAGCAAGGTAGCTGCTGCTTCTCTGATGTAACTTGCAAGTACCTGTTTCAAAATCGGCTGCTTATATAGTTCACAACAAAATATGGGACTTTCTGATACTGCAGCAGAATCTGGTGCTTGTAGGAGTTTTGTATTTTATGACCAGTAGTTTCTCATGTATTTTTCTCACCTCTTTTTACTATTTCCTAAACGAGATGAATTTTCTTTTGTTGTTTATGTATGATAATACAAAATACCTTATTTTGCTATTGCTAATTCTTCTCTTATTTCTTGCCTTAGGAAACAATTTTAAACTTACTAAACTTTCAAGCCAGTAAAATTCTTAAAAAATGAAAACCTCACAATTTCTTAATATGCATTGAAATGTTTCAGTTTCTTCTCTGTTCCCAGAGTCTTTGCATAAAAATTGTTAAAGATACTAATAAGAGATAGGCTAGGCTGTTTAAAAAGGCTAGATCTGGTACTATAGTGGCTTTTGTATTAGATCTTTCTAACTTAATGTTTGGCACATGTAAATTGATACATGAAAACTATGAGTATGAAACTTGCAAAAATGTAACAGTTTTGATGGTAAAAGTGTAAATTAGTGATGTCCTAGTTAACTAGGAACAAAAATTGTGTCCTCTTGAGACAGAAACAAAATAACAGAAACCTTCTGTTAAAGCACATCGCTATAAATATTCTATGTCTTAGTTTTAAAGAGCACAGTACATTGTACAGTGTTTATATTGATTCAGCAGGAAATTTTACAGTGTTTACATTGATTCAGTGTTCACATTATTCAGTAGGAAAATAGTTCCACTGTAGGGATCAGTGATGCATCAATGCACATTTTAATCATGGAAGTATGGTAGCACATAATGTTTCAGAAAGCTATTTGTTACTAACTTACAGGGCTTTTCCTTAAAAACATTTTGATTAGCTGCACATTGAACTGCAGCCCCTAATGTTAGGAATAACTGCTTTTGAAATAAAAATATTTTTAGGGCAGAAGATTATGTTAAGTAAATCATAACTTATGTGGTTTTAAATGCTACTTTGTTTTAACTTGCCCGAGTAAAAATAACCACAAGATGCAGCTTAATCTAAATGACTGAAAAAATGGGCTGTCTTGTGGTCTAGAGACATTGGATCTTGGATCAGCTGTTTTGAGGTGAGATACTGTGTCAGACAGAACCTTTGCATAAATTCTGATGTAAGTACAACAGTATTAAATAGATTTTCAGTTTCAATTAAGCTTAATTAATCTCAGCTTAATACTTTATACTTTTTTAGGGTAATTGTGTTTATAATATTTTTAAAATTAACACAAATGTTGCTTTATTTTCAGACAGAAGGTGCAGATGTACCAGACTACAGATTACTTAAGAAACAGGATCTGTTTCCAGGCACAGTGTACAGGTTCAGAGTTGCTGCAATTAATGGCTGTGGTGTTGGGCCTTTCAGTAAAATCAGTGAATTCAAGACGTGCATTCCAGGTTTTCCTGGAGCTCCTTCAACAGTCAAAATCACCAAGGTGAGAAATATAGGTAATTCTGGCTCTGATGTGTAAAATTCTGGTCACCGGTGTATTCTCAGAACTCTTGGTTATAGTTGGTTTTATTTTTAAGTTAAAATTTTCATATAAAATAGTGTCCGATACTTTCTTGGTTTACTCTGCTCAATATAATATTCTTTAAGAAATTTGTTAAAAAGAATTCTTTTAGGAGTTAATGATCATGTTAGCAGATACACATTCAATCATCTGATAGTTTCCCCATGGTTTTCTAGTCTTACATCATTAAATCTATAGGGGTTTACCACACTTCTTAAAAAAAAGTCAAAAGGCATCCTTATCTCCAGAGTGGTGATGATAGGTTAGAATTTTCAGTTGATCTTTAGAATTTGGGGGTTTTTTATATTGTTTATATATTTATGCTTAGCTACATGCATATTTTTCTCTCTTTCTTCAGAGTGTAGACTGTATTCATCTTTCTTGGGAGCCTCCTGCTTCACCCTCGGGAAATATTTTAGAATATTCTGCCTACTTAGCCATCCGTTCCACACAATTACAGGAAAATCCAAGTCAACTTGTATTTATGAGGATATACTGTGGTCTTAAAACCTCCTGCATAGTGACTGCTGCCCAGCTTTCCAATGCCCACGTGGATTACACCTCCCGGCCTGCCATAGTGTTCAGGATTTCGGCCAAGAACGAGAGAGGCTATGGCCCAGCCACGCAGGTTCGGTGGCTCCAAGGTAAAATCACTGTCATGCACAACATTTGAGTCGAGCAGGAGCTATGCATTTCTTCCAGAACCTGCACAGCACTGCATGTGAACTTCTTGAAATGTTGTTTTGTTCCTTATGGGAGTTGTATGCAATCTAGTTGCTTCTGACTTCCCTAGAATTCACTTCAGCTCAGAATTTTTTCAGTCTAATAAGAAGTAATCCAGTTATGTGCACCGTGTGCATGACATACAGTGTAATCAGGGCTTTTTCAGTCTTTTCACCCTCCTAAATGGAAAAAAAATTCCATCAGGTGATGTAAGGTGCATTTTTGTGATGTGTATACACTTTAAAATCTGTGTTACAGTCAGAAGAGGTTTTGTCATCTTGTCCATGGACTTGAATTTGTACAGATTCATGACGATTTGGGGATGGGAATGGACCCACTGCAAATAAAGTTAGTGTTAGCCTGGTCAGTTCTGGCATGCCTTATAAGTAAGCCAATCTGGGGTCTCAAGTTTTGCCGGCTTCTCATCCTGCTCCTTCCTGTTTCTGGCTTAGCTTTGTTGGGATCTGGCTTTGCTCAGCAAGAGGTGCTGTGGGCACTGAGGAAGGTGGGAAGGGCAGAGTGCCCACCCCCTCAGGCAGCAGGGAACTGTGGTCTGGGGGTAGCTGACCTCAGTGGGTGGGCGGGGACCCACCTGTTGAATGCTCCACTGCTTGGTTTCTAATATGTGCTTTTCTAAGATGGGCAGTAACAGTGAAGAAGTTGTCTTCTATGATGTTCAGCATTTCAGTTTTAACCCTTTAATTGGCAGGGGTTTTGACCATGATCTATATCCTAGAACTCTGAAACAGTGTTTGAAAATGTTTGACTGAGTACACCATGTGAATTTATGAAACATTTAACAATGTCTCCTTCTTTTTGCAGATATGAAAACATCAGGCTCAAAGTAGAAACGACTTAATAAATCTCAAGTTTCGAATGTAGTGTTTAATGTAACTCTTGTACTATTTGTAAATGCTACAAATATTTTATTTTTGCATTGTTTTTATCTTAGAAATATATAACCTTTTTTACGTTTGACACATCAACGTTATACAGCCTTGCTCAGGTATGAGTATCATATAGAAAATATATCAGAGATGGTGGGATGGAGGATCGCACTCTATTCAGCAGCTCTTTTTGGTAGTGATAAGTTAAAATGTAAAGAACACAGTTTCAAATTAAAAATGAATGAAAGAATCGGCACAAGTAGTAGTATTTGAGGTAGAGTCCCCATGATCGCTACAGATCTTGCATAGATAATTCGTAAGATTTGGGATATGAGCAAATTCTGTTTGGTTTTGGTTCCCTATACCACATTCTTCATTGTGGTGCCTGAGTACAAGGCAAAAATTTCCAATTATTATATAGTAACTTAAAATGTATAAATATTTTAATATATACTTTTTTTGTAAAGAAATGATTTTTTCTACTATTTGTAACAAATATCTTAATCTTGAAAGATATCCCCTGAAAATTTAAAAGGAAAAAGATAAACTTAGCCATTGCTCTTATTACAAAAAACACAAATTCATTGTAAATGCACTACTATTACTTAAAATTATCCTTTTGTAGTTGTACAAATCTTAAACTTGTAAATACCAATGTTTACAAGAGACCTTTCTGGTCTTGTAAGAAAACTTCCATGAGATTCATTCTCTTTTTTTTTTTTTTAATCCATATGCTTTGCTTTTAGCATATGCTTGCTTTTTGCACTAATAATAACTTACCTCATTCCTGTGTTAGTAATCACTTGTGTTGCTTCCATAACGTTTCTGTAAAACTTCAATCTGAAAATTTTAACCAAAGTTTAGAATACATGGTAAGCAATTTTGCACATATTATATGGCAACTTTCAACATATTTATTCCAGTTAATCTTCTTAAGTGCTTGTTTGCTTTACCAATATATTCTACCAATCAAGTTCAGTATCTCCCTTTTACTATGCATCATTTTACATTAACTAGCTAGCTGATAAAATCAACAAGCATTACTTCTAGGAATAGGTTGATCCATTCCTATGTGAAAAGAAAAAAATTGTTCACAGTAGTGAAATAAAGGTAAACATTTTAAATGCTATTTATGTATCTATATATACAACTATGTTTACCAAAGTGTAGAGGAAAATGGCTGAGTTGGACAAGGTCACTAGGTGAATAGATTGAGGCACCTAACCAAGATTTATTTTAAAATAAAATCTAAATTATTTACTGTGCAGTGAAGTTTATACTTTGCACTTTAATTTTGCCCCAAATGCCAAAAGATATACATCAAGGTAGAATTTCTTGCCTCTTCCAGTTAAATTTGTCTTAAGAGCATTTGTAAATATATAAACTAAAATCAATGATGTGCCTGGTTTGGTGGGAGAAGTATCACTAAAATAGTAGAGAATTAGCAGCTCAAGTATCCCAGAGCAGATTTAATAGCCAAGTGTTGGCTACCCTGAGAATCAGGGTTATAATGAAGTGCTGGTACAGCCTTAATTATCGCAATGCATCACATGCTCCAATAGCATCTAGAAAGTGCTGGGGACCATAAACGGCTATAATAGTGTTAATTGTGGCACAGGAGTAACACACGTGGTTTAACTCCAGAGAAAAATCATGTGTTTATGACAATGACAGATATCCCAGTTTCACTTTAAACAGTGTTTATAGTATGAATGTATAGGACTTTTCCTGAAGTTAACTGGCTTTAAGATATTTGTGTTTAATGGTCCATTTCGTCAGGTAGGATCTCACTACCAATACTGTCTGATAACTAAAGTACCATACACATGAAGTGTCAACTAGAAGAATAGAACTTGGTTTTTCTTATTAGTACTGTGAAAGACGCCTTTAGAGAAAACACTCGTGGCTTTGATTTGTTGGTTGATAGCTGTGATTGTAGAGTTGTTATTTAAGAATAAAACCTGTTGGGTCTGTCTGGGTGGAGTTTTTTTGCACTTGGTTTCACATGCTTTGCACAATTTCTTTTTTCAGTGGGTATGTCATGACTACCAAAGGGTAAAACTGTGGCAGTTTCAATGAAAGTATAATTTCCTTGGGAGTGTGCTTTCTTCAGCTGACTTGACATAAGATGTCACTTTCTCTTTTTTCCCAAGTTGGGTAATGTTGAATAGTGATCATATGCAGCTCTTCAGTTGCTCACAGTTTTACTTTAAACTGAAATTGTGGTACACACTGTAAAATACACTTTGTGGTCTGTTTTTAGAACTGTATTTATAATGTCTAAATCCCACCTGTTTGCCTATCAACTAGATATCAGACAAATATTGATTGTTCGATTTTAAAGTTTAGAAGACTGTTGACACCAGCTCTTTGAGACTCCACGTTATCCATTTATTTCAGATACTGCTAAAGGACATGTAACAGAAGCTGAAATCTATCAGATTGCAGTATCCGTACTGTAGAAATGTCTAGGTTTACTGAACTCCTTAGGGAGGTGGTGACTGTGTAAGCATAGAACAGTCATGCCAGTTGTGGCAGACACTGCTACAGCTTCATCTTCAGAATGTTCTTGTGAAAGTGGAAATGAAGTGAACAATAACCTACACTTTGTGTTTTCAAAGTAATTATAGCAATATTTTTTGAATGTAGCTTGGAGTAGAGCACATGATCATGCCATAAACTCTGAAGATATAGTAAGTATTACTGTTGTTATCTGATTATTTCAGGATAGCGAATTTGACGTGAACTTAGTCTTACAGCCTGTTACTTAGTGACCTCTACAAGGAAACTGACATTTTGTACAATACAAGTTGATTAGTCTTATTTTGATGCATTGTTTGTTCTTTGTAATAAAGTGGTTGTCCTATCAAACACATTGCAAATACTGAAGTGTGTCTGTTTTTTCAGAGGTGTATGTGTACAAACTTGGAATTTCTGATGCAGAGAGTGAGTAAATTTGTCAAGTTGGGGAGGAGGGTTTAATGATGAGCACTGCCATAATACTATTACTCTTCCATAAATATTGTCTTCTAAGTTAATTCTTGGTTAGCTCATGAGCTTTTTCCTTAGTTGAGGTTCTCCAATATCCCTGTCCCACTTTCTGCAGTTGCTGTGCACTCACCA